>DWBA01000089.1:0-17563 GCA_018236825.1 Apodemia zela | reverse complement strand
AAGAGTATAATATAATCACTACGTTTCAAGCACAGACTAGTAAAGAGAACTAAATTGTTTTAAATATAATAATATGAGATCCTACGGCCTATAAAACGTGTATGATTTAAAAAAAAAACTGCTTCGAGAACGTGATGCGAGTTTGAAGGGGAAAAGTATTTGGTGAAAAGGAACGGTTTCCGTTCCGCTAGTGCTGCACTCTGTCGTGAAAAAATTGCAGTATTATCTTCCATTCGCAGAATATTACATACATACAGGTCAAACTGACAACCTCCTTTTTTAAAGTCTTTTAAAAATTGCGAGTAATAACTTAGTGGTATGTTTGTGTTGCAGCGTAACCTTAAGCCGGAGCGAGTGTCGGCGGCCAGCACGACGCAAGCGTACTGACACTCGCGCCGCCCCCCGCCCGCCCGCTGCCTCTAGCGCCGCCCCGCCCGCGCCGCGGCCCCGCCGCACTGGGACCGCACCCGCGCCGCAGCCCCACCGCACTGGGGCCGCACCCGCGACGCGACTCCACGGTAACACCTACAAACAATTATCTGCGCCGCGTGCACCGAAGACACGCCCTTACGAAACACAGCGGTGACACCTACTGATTCGTTCCACGTTAACAGGGCACGCCATTTTCATACGTAGTAAGCATTGTCGCCGATGCGCTTCGTTACCCTGAAATGTAAGCTAAGGACAAACATTCAATGGTACGATGTACAAATAATCCGAATATATTTTGCCGTGTGTACGAGAAAAATCTTACTATATATGAAATTAAAGTGCTGAATACCCTATACTGCGTGTAGATAAACCTCTAGACGTCATATTCGCTACGTTACGCGAAAAACCTCTCATGCGCGATCAAATACACTGTGAGTCTTGTCTCTTTGAAGTTTATTGTCGCGATTTTTAGATGTACATAAGAGTGCGGCTGGTGATTTTAAACTGAGTACTTAAACAAACTCAGTTTTAGGAATTTAAGTTTGGTCTATGTATATTATGTATTTTTCATTTACTCGCATTAGATATTAAAATGAGCGATGGTCATTGATTAACAATTTCAGAGAGACAAAATTAAAAGAACGAGTATGCATGACTCTTTGTAAAGTAACACTAATTTATGCGGTAAAATGACTGCATGATCGGGTTATATGTCGTGTGAAGTGTAAATCTACCTTTTTGAGGTAAAATCTCTAACGCGTATTATATGGGCACACCCTATACGCTTGTAATATTATAATACGCTAGAAGTTTATTGTCGGTGACTGAAGAACCTGTTTGGTGTATTTTATTATTGTTTTATGTTACTTGAGTGTGAAATTTAGATGTTGAATGTATCTTATTTTGGTAGTAAAGGAATAGTAAAATAATATAATGTTGAACTTTGGAAAGTATTACGAGTATGGCCCAAGGCTTTTCTACGTGTTCTTAACTACTGTCAAAAAACTGCTAGCGATTATATCTACATATATATGAAACTAGAATAATAAATGTAAGATCTGAAGTTTTTGGGATGTAAAGAAAACGCGCAGAAAGTAGGTTTTGTAAGTGTGATTCAGCGCAAGCCAAATTGCAGTATTTTGTGTATATTGGTTAGATAAGTATGTTCGGTCGTAATGATTCCTATGATGATGCCTTAGGATCGAAATTTAAAAATTTGTTTATACTACGTTGTACACACATGGAACCCTCATACATATCTACGACACACGTCGCAATTTATATCTAAAAGTTTTGGACTATTCAGTAGTCTGAAAATAATTAAAAACTTATAAGGTTATGTCTATACTATCAACGGGAGCCTTTAAAGCCTAAGCGTTAGCGAGTAACATGTTAATTAAAAATAGCCATTCTACGCACTTATAGAATGTTATTAAATAACCAAAAGTGGGTTTAAAAATTATAAATGTTAAGCTTTTTCATTAAATATTAAACAAATAATCCTTTGAGAGGCCTTATTTGAGTCTGACTTTTTCGATTTTTTAATTTTGATGCAGTGCATTAAGGAAAATATAAAATATTAAAGAAACACTGCAACGTGCATTCACGAAAATATTAAGGATAAAGAAAACAAATACAACGTTGATATAAACTTATAGAAGTTAAGATAAAAATCAATTTTAAAATAATATTTTTTGATTTTTTTTTACTTATATATATATAGAATAAGGATAACAAAGAAGCGCACTTACAACTAGTGTTCTATTCGCTAGATTTTAAAACTTACTAAATTGCCTTTAAAATCGTAGAAATTACTAAAGTACAAGTAAAATAAGTGGAAAAATTTCGTTGCAGTATATTGGATATCGATATTTTTACCACCTGTTGTAACAAATTCTGCAACAAATAAAATTAGTAACAAGATATAATGGAAGTGATAAAAAGTAATATTTTTACGATGACTTTATACTCCTAGAGAATTTCCATTGATTTATCATATTACATTTGATTATAAATGCATTTTTAACTCGCATCTCTTAATTTAATTTTTTTTCTATATAAATATAAAATATTCAATAATGTATAATGGAAGTTGTATAACGTTTAGCATTCGAATAAATTGATTTTTAAACGACTAGAAAAAGTAGAAAATCCAATGAACTGAATCTAGCGATTAAATTATAATACTATAATTATATATATATATATATATATATTGATTTAGATTAGATTATATTGTTGAAGAGATTTGTGTCGAAAATTTGGCACATAAATTCTACATTTTCCTTGTCATATGATGACTAGAAGAATTTAAAAAAACTCCCTTTGTAATTTCACTTTTTTTATTATTTGCTACAGGTTACTCTCTACTGTAGAGTGGTGAAATAAATAAATATAGTGGTGAAATAATTTCTTTGCATTTAGCATTTACCAGACTTTTTAAAAATACATATATACTTTGTTTAAATTACTATTTTTTACTTGAATAATCTGATTCCTGATGTAAGTTATATACAGTAATAATAAATACATATTTAAAGTATTTATTTTCGCGGAGAAGTTCATGATAGTGAATACTTTAAGTTCAAAATTTCTTATCAATAATAACAACGTTATTGTCCAATGGCCCAGTTTTATATTTTAAATGGTTAAAAAAACTGCTTGTATACGTCTAAAACATAAAAAAATCAAAAAGAAATTACTAATTATTGAGCTGTATCCCAGATAACAAAATTTTCCAAAATGGGGTAACCATACAGGGATGAATTTAAGAAATTCTTTTCAGTTCTCCATACGATAAATGTTTAAGGAATCCCCGAATGAAGTTATATATTTCAAGTTTCCTTAAATCAATGCATATTATTAACTTTTGGTGTAACATTTCTATTGGATGAATAGACCATTTCAGATTTGTTTTGCCATTTTAGACTTATTTTGAATTTCTTGCATAATTGTGATGCGAGCGTTCCATCGTTGATATGTGTGAGGGGCTATGAGCGGCTTAGCCATTTTGGCGTTGTTATTCAAACCTTATGTTAGTTGTTATTGCGGCGAAAATTTTAACTTATCAGTTCTTCCATTAATTAAAATGAATTTAAAGTCGTAATGCGTTAGGAATGTCGCCATAAAAGGACGCGAGGGCCATCTTGAAATTTATGAAGTCTTTTATAAACCTAGCCAATGATATATTTTCAGACATTAACTGTATTAAATATAATAAATTTTATTTTCTTATCCGTCGCTTCATGTTCCTGTTTTAAAAAACATTACATCCGGAACATAGTAGTGTTTTGCTGTAATGTTATTTGCTATTGTTCGATAAGCACATTAGCAAACAATGTTCTATATAGATTATTACAAAAACTTTCTACATGGTGTATTTTATTTGGCTAATTATTAATTTTTTTCGCATTCATGAATATAGCCGATAATAGGCAAATATTGTCAATTTGATTATAATCGTTATATCTTTATGCGATAAGTTGATAACAGTTTTGATGAACCATGACAAAGGTTTTTGTAATAACCAGAGTTAGGGTCAATATCGGAATATTTCCAAAAAATATTTAATAATACTTTGAAACCATAATATAGCTGCAATTTTTAAGGTTAAAATGTCTTACATTAGATATTGCATGCAAAAATCAGTCTTACATTGACTAATTTGCATAGATCTTTTAAATCTCCAAGTATAACGTAAATTTGAGAATGTTCCAATCATGACCCTTACCTACAATATAAATTTGATAATTTTCATTGGTTGTTTTGATAGTTTAAATAACTGAAAACTCTATATTTAATATCAAATAAGTACAGTAGTCCAATAGTAGGAATATGTTCGTCCACGTTTTATTCAACAAACTTATTGCCATCTAACGTCCAAGAGAATTTTACTTTAAATAAATGCAACTTTATGTTGGTGTTATTCAGAATATTTGAACGGAGGGCAATTGCAAATGTCAATTTCACGGGCCCTAAACTCAATTATTTATAAAAATCATAATGTTCGTCCCTTTTGCTTCAAATCCATCCACTTTTTAAATGTTGGACATTCAGTTTAGATGCGTCTTGCCCAGCTCGCGTATTGTACATATATAGTAATATAAAATATTGATTTATCACGTTCTTGTTAAATTTTTATTATGGGTAGTGTAATATCTTCAATTGATTTCATTGCATATTTGTTTAAAACTTCGCCGTGTCGAATTTGCGTGAAACCAGACCTTGTAAATAACATAAAATAACTCACACAAGTCACAAAGTTAACTCTTTAAGAGGAATTGACAAAGTTTAAAGTATTAATATCGCCAAGGTGACACGGCGAAGCAACAATACGTAAATGTGGATTTACCAAATTATAAATACGTTAATATTAAATTAGTTTGTAATAGTTTCACGAATGAAAAGCAACAACCGGCCAGTGTTGAACATCCACTAGAAGTAAGATTTTCTGGTCCTTTTCGGAATAACCCTCCAAACACAATAAAAATGTAGTTATTTTTAGTCTGCACTTAGACCTGGGTAATGCGTGTGTGGTGACATTAATGTCCGTTTAACATTTAATTGGAAGGAACTTGTACAGTCTTGTCACTGAAGAAACAATGTTCATAGCTTTCAGAAACGTGTAATTTTATCAATTTCCGTACATACATAAAATATTATAATTTAATGCTTTTATTTATAATTCTAAAACTGTTATTATATACTCTAAATATACATTAAATTAGATTTAAATAATCTCGTGATCTAATTTTAAAGCTGGGTTTGTTGACATAAAATTTGAGATACTTAATGTCGTAATTCGCTAAATGTTCCCAGTAGCTTTAATCATCGAATTCTTGTTTAGTTGTTAATTTGAAAGTTGTGAAAGTAAAATATCTAAGTGTTTGACTGTACATAATTTATATTCAGGCACCGTAAACATTACCTTTGGTCCAAGTGTATGGTATGCCGTCTTTCATATTTTGTCCTAAATCTAACGTCCATATTTGAAATGATTTAGTGTTAAGTGATTCTCATTTGTATCTCTAAAAAAAATAAATTACTGTCCATTTTATTTTATTGCTGCTAATCTACTTGATTGTCGGTAAATTAAATAGTCACCGTTTCTTACTGTTTTTAAGCCTAAGTTTTGATACAATTTACGGATTTTTTATACATTTTAGCGGTAACGCCCGCTATGCATGCATGAGGTCCTGGTTCATACCCTAGGTTGGACAATTTAAAAGTGTATGTTCCAGATTTTCTAAAAAAAAACATATTTTGTCTGATATAGGATTACCACTTTCTGATGTTTAACTATTGGTTGCACCTCTTCCATTTTCTTTAGGTTTATGGGTGTGACTGTATTCATATATTTAACTAGATGAAATATCAATAACAATAATTGTATATCTTCATGAAGTTTAAGCATTATTTCCACAATAATGTGATTGGTCTAAGAAATTTCCAATTTATGCCTTTCTAATATTTATTTCCTGTGCCAGTCAAGTTGACGTTTACTTGTTCCTTATATAAGATTTGCAAATTTTGCAAAATTGAAAATGGTACATTTAACTTTTTAAAATAATTAATTTTTATCTATATTTCGATTACATATTCGTTTCCATAATTTAGTATTATCATCTGTTCCAATATAAGCTTTCTGTTATAATTATGACAGGCTACGAAGCCTCTATTATTTTACGCATGACAAATTAAATGGCTATTTAATTAACCAACACATTAAATTGTAGGCAAATAATTTGAGTGAATAGCAAAATTTATTTTCGCAATTGCATTATTTTCTTATTGATTATTGAGTTGTTCCGGTGATTGATTATTAATCTATAATTATAGATATCTGTCGGTGCGAGGTGAATTGGCTAGTGAATATCAAATGCATTTGATTAATACAATTAACTGTTATCAATTATTAAGTAGCTAAGAAAATAACTTATTTAGTGATGAGTGTAATGCATAGATTTATGATGAAATTTTAATAAAAATAACTTGTAATGTTTAAAGACGCACTTTATATTAGCAAAGTTTTATCAACCGGTTTTATAGATTTCTTAAAAAACTCTACTGTCACAATGAAGACAAAAAACAACGCAAATGTATATGAATTAAAATGTGGTAATTAAAAATCAGGGCTTATTATTAGCCCTGAAGAAAATAAAGATAATTATGTTTCATTCTATTCATTTTTATATAGCACAATAATCTTATAAAATATCTCGTTAACAGTGGCAATTGATGTTGTTCTTGTTGTTTACGCATTTATGTAACCGAAAATAGTACACCTACTAACAAATATAATATATACATACCGGTGAATGGAAAGTCTATAGCTGTTCGTTTTCCATTGCCTACCTCACAAGGAAACCGCGTGTGATTATACTTACTTAATAATCATCTTACATTTAAAACTGCAACAACCGACTTCGAATCTCTTGTATGTCTGGAATCCTGAATCAGATTCTCACCTTTATATGAAAATAAATAATAAGTATATTTTCCCAAACCAAAAAACAATTACAAATCTGTCTACATATGGCAGAGTTATGCCCGAACATACATAATAACATATATAAACATTCGAATTGAGAACCTCCTTTTTAGGAAATTGAATAAAAATTTCGAAAAAATATTGATTTTTTTTTAATAAAAATTGAAAAAAAAGGCATCGTAAAACAATGCAAATTATTTTTATTAAAATAATCCTAATGCTGGGAATTTCACCAAGTGTCGACGATAAAAATTACAAAAGATCTCAAGTTATTTGTAGACTAATATATCAAGTGCGTGTAGCTACATTTTCATAATGTTTAAAGACAGCTGTTCTTATACCTAATATTATCTAATATAATGTCATCAATAAATTGTTTTACAGTGTATATAATTACTCGTTTGTTAATTATATGTATATTTAATGTATTAATAATCTGTATTAATAATATGTATATTTAATGTATGAAGGGAACATAATATGGGTTTACAAAGCCTTGTTGATTGATGTTTGGTTGTCAATTATTGTGTATGCTATTTCATTTTTTAGTACCAGTCAATTGTTTTCTTACGTACTACTCTGTCATAAGATGCTATACGTAGTGTTACCACGTATTTTATGTTTAATATAAAAGTCCAAACTAAATAAAAATTATCCGGACAAGTCACAAAATGTAAATATCATATTTTTGTTTAAATCAAACATCCGGATGAGAGAAGTTAAAAATGTTGGGACTAATTCGATTATAAACCTACCAACATCATTAAAGTGACCACCAATATACTTTGCACACAACAATGAGATGCCCTCATCTATTATTGTCTTGTATTAAATATTCACATGTGATATTTGCATCATTTGGTGTTATCTTTATGTTCTTGTGTCCTTGTAGTACGTATTTTCAACTAGAGTCAAGTTATTTGGTCAATTTATAAAAAAAAGTGCAATTTGTTTGCTCATACATTTGTTATTTTTTATCACTTTACTCATTGAAATGCTCATTGTTACGGTCATGATATTAGATTAAATGCTTCGGTATTCTACTTCCATTTTTTATTTATTCTGATAATTGCTTAATTTAATAACCGCTTGGATCTCTTTATATGGCAAGAATTACGATATTTAGATTTGATTCTTTAAATCGGTTATAATCTTTGGCGGCTTTATTTAAATTTACTCCAAAATTACAAATTAAGTTTAAAAAATATATATTTTCCTTGGGCTGTGTATCAAATAACGATCCAAAATCACAAATTCTCCCTATAATTTAAGTGCTAAAGTTTTGATAATAACAAGACCGTTATAAAAATTATTGTTACCAGTAGAATAAGCACGTTTGTTTTATTGTAATTATCGAAACGATTTTAATGTCATATATCACAAATTGTATTGAACCCTAAACTTGTTGAAATTGAAGTGGGTACTGTAAGATGCATTCCATTCTTTCATTACGTTTACCACTGTTGATGCACCGAGTTATGGAATTAGCACTGAACTTTACTAGCGTACATAAGATTTCAAAAAATAAAAAAAAGATTGTCGCCATATGGAAATGCCAAAAATATTAAAGTGCATCAGTTTATCATACAGACCACTTTAATAAAATTTTATATAGAGAAATATACCTGTTACAAACTTACCTTTTACTGTCACAAAGGGGGTAAAAATGTCAAAAATTTGCTCGATTGTTACCGATTAAGTTAGAGATTGGACATAAATATTTGTATTTTGTCATGTTTATACATTTGAATATCTCAATGAATTATCGTAAGTCCATTGTACAGAATAGACTATTTAGTATGTAGTGGCGTCACCCCTTCCCTAAACCCTAGTTAGTGATATAATAGGAATACTAATTCCCCAGCGTGTACTTGTTGCATGACAAAAACGCCACGTGATTGTGTTGTGTTGCCAATTTTAATTAAGTGTCGAAGTCAATCAGGTTGTGTTAACCCCATTTATAATGATAACAATGAATTTTGGCCTATTTGTTTTCTGTATTATGTGGTATATATATTGTGTAAAATTTGTGGCATCTTTGTCATGTGCAAACTAACGTGTTATACTTAACTGATATTATAGTGACTTGTGGCGGGCGTAAGACATCTTTTCCTTACCCGATTTTTCTAGATGTAGGTGTTTGAGTTTGCGTATTCTGATCAAACGTTATTGTATATTAGTTGTACAGTGGTAGGCCGCCGCAGCAATGAGCCCGATGGCGATCTCGCGAGACTGTTGTGTGTCGATTTGTCGATCAATTTTAATATGTATTTCAGTGTAAATAGATTACGAATTTGTAGAAGCGTTAAGGATGTATCGTAATAATATTTTTATTTTAAAATTTGGTATTTGTGGGTCTACGGACGCTAACGATTCGGCGCTGCGGTGCTGCGGCGAGGCAACAATGCTGCGATACTCCTTGTGCCCCTCGAGATATCAGTGCATTATGAGTCAAGATGTATAGACGGTGCGGTAGTGTTATTGTGTACAGTGTTTAACTAGCTCGAGTCAGGCGGAGACCGATACTTGCCAGCCGGTTCGAGCAAACGACGACTAGCTATGAATCCTGACATCGGCTCACATTTATTAGCTTATAAATATTTCATGAAAATATAAAATATACAAAAAAAATTGAAATAAATTTCTCGACCAAGTGCTGGTTGTTTTTAAATTATTAAAATGTAAAAAAAAATAGATTATAAACAAAGTATAGGTACAATTTATGAATATACTTTTCTTTTCGGCATTTCGTATAACAGTGGAATGGACTCGCTTTATTACTATGCAGAAATGATGTTAGCTATATACAAGTATTCATTTAGAGCATTCACCGAGTGATCTCGCCCTTGAATGTTCCTTTTTGTGATTTTATTTGCTCATGGTCCACTTCCATTGCTTTATGTTTTGTTTTGCCAACTGTCTAATGTATATTATGTTGTTAAGGCAGGGTAATGCAGAGATAGAAGAGGTTCTTTTATTATTTTTGAATAGATTGATAATTTGTTTGAATGTTTCCATTAAGTTGATTTAATCCATTCAATGGAATTTTGTATTGTTATGGAAGAGCACGAGTTTGTTGTTTATTTTTAATTATGTCATTTGAAAATTCAATAACGAGGCAGCGATTAGTTAATTACTATTGTCAAGTTACCACTCAAACAATAGTCAGATGTAGGCTCTCTTTGGCGTTGCCGTTTTATTTGAGATGTGACCAAGATCGATGGCAGACGCGTAGGTCGCTGCTTGGAAGTCACGCATTACCCGTAGGAGCTGAAGAGAGGTTGAGAGTATTGTTATAAAGATACCTATTCAAAATCTGGAGAAACAGACTAACTAATACTTATACGTTGGTCAATGTTGCTGCAATGTGCATTTACGCCATCGTTTTTATTTGAATTATGGGATCAGTGCCAAAACTTTCTCCTTCTTGTTTAGCTCTAATGGATGCATTGTTAGCATGCTTGATGAAACAGCCAATTTTATTGTTTAGTTAGTCTGCCAATTTGTGAATATTTTGTTTTGATAGTAATATGTAAATCTTTTATAATATATTTGTTTACGATAAATGACGATATTATAAATAAATAAATTGTATTTTCCATTTAAACTGAAAAAATATAAAAAGAATAATAAGCAAAGATGTTTGGTTGTTTTATTTTATAAAATTTGCCTAAGTAAGTATCTGAATACTCCTTTGTATTTCAATAAAATGTGATATTTGCAACCTCTGCGGCGAAATCCGCATATATCTGCGGCGAATAGCCTTGGACCTCTATGTATGTACGTATGTCGGTTTCTGCCTGTTCATAACTAATCACTCAATAGCTCAACCGATTTTTAAACTAGTATTACAAAGAGGAAAGATTTTGTTTGTTTGTTGTGATTTAACTCAAAAACTACTCGACTGATTTTAAAAATTCTTTCATCTTTAGAAAGCTATATTATCCAGGAGTGACATACACTACTTTTACACCCGACTGAGCCAAAGGAAGTAATGTTTTTGGTCTCGCGAACGAAGTCGCGAGTAACTGCTAGTTATGAATATTCTATGACATTACCGCTGTTTACACTTTATAGAATATAGATAAGTTAGATAGATAAAGATTTTAATGACGTATTGTAATTGTCAGAAATGTAGTCTCGAGCAAAGATAAAGAATACCTAGATAGATTACATTTAAGCAAAACTGATAAAAATGTTCCTTTACTTTCTACAATTGCGAAAGGTCAAGTGGTTGAGAAAGACTGATATAACGTGTATCTGGTGGGTCGAAAACAGTTGGATGTCGCCAGCATTAAACATTATATAATCCTCTTTGTACTTTACTTTTGACAGCTACGCTCTGCGGTCGCGCTAGGGTTGTAACTTTGGCTTATGCACAAAAAACTATTAGTAGCATGACGCTTGCATAAGTTTACCGGCTACTTTACCCTCTAAACCGGAACACGACAGTGACAAACTATTATATAAACTAAGCTTAGATAACTACCTTACAATATACGCTTGTCTTGATCGCACAAAATATCAATTCCTACTTCCTAATACCTATACTCGGAATTTTAATTCGATTGGGTGTGTTACTGTTCACAACATCGTCGACAAGAAAACCAAGGTAAGGGCATGCCCTATATTTTCATAATCAATAAAATAGCATGCATTCTAAAACGTAGTGATTGTATACTCTTTGATGCATTCCAACGTTGAATTTCGGGCTTGTTAGACAGACATAAAGCCATTTTTACATAAAATGGCTTTATGTCTGTCTAACAAGCCTGAATTTTCATAATAGACAAAGTTTGGTTGCAATTTTGTCAGTGTTCTAATTTCAAATCGTTTAAGAAAATAATGTCATCTTTAAACTTTAAAGGTGAAATTATTATGGTGGTGACATTATTATTCCGTAATGGCAATGGAAAATGGAATCGGCTGATTCACCATTAATGATGTGCCCACACGTATCACGATGTACGTTGTCACAATATATTCGTGCTAGCGCGATGCTTCGCGAAGGGTCTTGACGTGTCACAGCAGCGGTCGCCAATTGCGGCTCGTAGGTGATGTTTGTGCGACTCACGACAAACAAACAATAATATAATTATGATAAACGATAATAATACTAGCAAACCATAATCTACACGAGTACATAGTATATACTACACGAGTATATGTTTAGTTACTTCATGAGTAGGTCATATTTTGATATTGACGTAGTGTATCGTAACCTTTGGGCGAATGAAATAAGAAAAAAACAGTGGCATAAAATTAAATAATTTAAGGAACAAATGTTTATGAATTAAAAATTTAAGAAAAAAGTAATTAGGTACGTTTTAATGTTACAAATGTTTGCTTTATCATGGGTTGCACAAAGATAGTCTACGGGCCGCAGTCTAACGACCATTAATGCTATGAGTTATGACGCCATTATGACGTAAGCAGTTGTGTAGAACCATGTAGAATGTAGAACTCGTGATAGCATTAATCTTCGCCGTAGCCCGTACATGAGGCTACGGCATAAGGATAATTCGTAGTGATTATATTATACTCTTTGTTTTATATATAAATAATCTGTGGCATGTGTTGCCGAATGTCGTCCATTGTCGTTTGCTTAGTCAAGTCTGTGGTCAAGTTTAAAGTAAAATAATTACAATACTTTTTGGGTCAAGTCAATTGTCTGTACTCCACAGAGTAACTTATACATACGGACACTGTACTCCTCAGTATATAATATTAGTCTATGCTGTACTCTGTGGTCGTTTGACAAGTGACAGGCAATAGTACTTCTAAAATCATTTTTGGATATTAATTATTAAAAATTGAATATTGATTAATATTAGCAAACCGCGATTCTTTTTTGATGTGTTAACTAATATTTAAAGAAGTATAAGAACTGCTATGTAAGATGATTCACTTTAAGGATAACAAAAATAAATCCGCACTAAGTACAAGATGGGCGCAAATGTCGAAGCAAGAGCAACTCATCGAGAAAAAGAAAATGGAGATTCAAGCCAAGTTGGAAGCTCAAAAGGAAGCCGCAGCTTTAGCAGCAAAATTAGCAGAGTAATTTTCTTTATTATTATTTAGCGGTATTTTCATTTTCTTGCATACAGGCACCTACAGCCTGCATATCGCCTTTACTAACACGATCGATTGGTAACATTGTAGAGTTTTCCACAATTATTTAGTTGTGCTAAGAAATATGTCATAAGTTACAATTGGGCAGACCATATAGTATTAGCACCAAGCAAGTTATCATGGCTACTTGACGTTAAGTAAATCCTGCTAGGAACCCACCCCCCTCTTTCAAGAGGTTATCGACCCGAACTATGCAATCGAGGAGGCACTGGTTCGATTCCCGACAGGGATAAGCTTTTGTTTGATAAGCATACACGTTTGTATTTCTTGGTTTAGGTGTTTATATTATTTATTTATATATGTACCCGTTGACACCCATATTACAAGCTGATAATTTGCTTACTTTGGGTTTAGATCAATTAGTGAAATTTATTACACTGAATATACTTTTCTAAAGAGGAATTTTGAACCTAGAAAACTAAAAATCGGAACTAAATATGAGGAGACAAAATCAAAACATATTTATAAGCATAATAAGCTAGTTAGAAAGGTAAAATAATTTTGCAAAGCCTCTATGGGGGTTTAGTTCAATGCCTTACCTTTTCCTACTGTTATAGCATCATGATTATCACTATTGAGTTTGAAAAGGAAGGCAGCTAGTGAACTTATGTTGCATTATATCATATCCCTTTTTAAAGGGATGGCAATACACCATTAATATCTAAAGCTGCAGCTTACCATGGCAATCCAGCGTAAATTGGCCTGTGCGGCAGATGCGCACTATGGGTACTGTGCTGCCATGTGAAACAACTCAAATATTGACACGCTCTAGTATGCCATGTGACTAATCAATTTGTGTCAGTTTTTGACGGGGCAGTAAAGGGCCAGTGAATTGTATGCGCACAAATGTTGATTTGCATGGCGTACTTTAATCAGATTATATGGCACTAAGCATTTCACAGTAAATGCAGAGATTATCACATTCTGTTATTATATATCAGATCTTTTGTTAATAGGTATGTAATATAATAGCAGCAGCTGCTTTGCTACAGAAAAATTGTGCTAAATAAGCAGACTATGAAGAGGTTCAAAGGATTGAAGTTGAACTTTAACAGCACTATAGCACATTCCAGGACTCTTCCTTACCTCTTAGGGCTTTACACATATGAAAAATCCTGAAATACATAATTTTTTAATGTAATTGAAGAGCATAACTACTAAATTTCAAGCTCATTTGATAATAAACAATTTATTTTTCATACAAACTTTAACAGGGATGCTATTTATAAGGGATGAAATAATAAAATCATGTTTTATTATTTTCTACCAAAAAGCCAAATACAACATTTCATTAGTTTCAAATTAAAAAACAAAGCCTTTTATTTATACCCAGGTCCAGGCCAAGGTCCAGGCTCCTTTGATAAATAGACCAAATGCCATTCAGCCAGGCATGTTGTAAAAGGCAACTAATTGGCTATGCGAGTCACTACCATTGTGGCTACTAGGTGGTAGAGTTCAGCATTGTCTCGCCTCGGGGTCTGGTACCACCATCTTACCTATTTTAGCCGCAATAGTCAGTGGTTGACACTGTCGTGTTCTGGTTTGGAGGGTGAGGTAGCCGATAAACTTATGCATGTGGCATTAAGACCTCGCCACTAGATAGCAACACACGTCTTTGTTATCTACAGGCGATGGTTGATTGTTTGCATCAGGAGATCCATCTCTTGTTTGCTATCTTATAATATAGCCCTACTGTTTTTTTACAGCCCTACTGTTGTAGAAGATAAAAGTTCCCAGAACATTTTTTCTAATGATGGAAGTTTTATGAGTCAATATAAAGCACTTTTAGAGAAACAAAATAAAGAGAAACAAGAAAAAGAAGCTAAAGAGAAACAAGAGAAACAGAAAAATGAAGAAGCTAAAAGAAAAAAGAATGAAGCTAAACAGAAACAAGAAGCTAAACTTAAAGTTGAAGAATATCCTACATATGAGTCTACATTTGAGCATCCTAATGAAAAAAAGCCAGATAGAGGATACAGGTCTACATTTTATTACTTACTCTACTCTTTGGTTAAACTGTGATAATTCAATTTCCTAAGTACTACATATACCTCAGTCAATATGTTTATTGATTAGGTCCTTATATATTATATAAACTTGGTGTGTATTACACATATATTATGGAAAAAGCAAAACAAAAAGCATTGATATAAAATTATATGTTTAATCGATGAGAGTATGTACTATTGTTGTAGCTTATTGATTCCTTTGCTGAAAGAATGGTTGAAGCAAGAATTAATAGCATTTTTACTGGTGGTTTGGACAACCTCATAAGATTAGGAGAGGTGGTGGATCAAATTATTTAGATTATTGTGTGACAGAGGCATTTCAATTGATTTACTTACAGATTGTTGTGCAGTGTGTGGTCTAATGTTATCCTTAAGTAGCAGTAGGCTAGAATAATTGGCCCACCTCCATCAGTCGTTTAAAGCTTATCTTTTTCATCACTTGTAATTATTCACTTAATATATATCTGCCACAATCTTCTGGCAAAATCTCAGAAAGCTGTAGTGGATACTACCAGCACTGCTCTACCACTGATTAGAAATATATTCTAAACCAACTTTATCTTTGGGCAGGATCTTGGTAATAGATGACTTCCTAATGTAAAGAGACAACCATCATTTAGACACAAAGTATGTTAATACTGGGTACCTGTCGAACTTTAACATGACAGTGAAAGTATTGACTTTAATGTAGTAAGAATTGGTAAAGCGTTGGTACCAAGCTCGGGTGAGACTGCAAAAATCTACACCTTTGTAGTCATAATGGTAGTGGCAGGTTTAGTCAATTGTTTGATTTTTATGAATTGCCTGGCAGAATGGCAGACTGTTCAATCTTCAAAGGGGGTACAGCCCATTTACAATGGCTTTCCCATACACATAATTAATCCTTTGAGCTGTTTCTGCAGCACTGTTGTCACCATGTAAGTCATATTTGTAAATAATGTGACATTTACATTTTTCATTTTATAAACAGAAAGATGTCAAAGTAAAATTAAATGGAAAAAAATAAATTAATTAAATTCACAACACATACAAGCCTAAATCTGAATTTGGTTCCTAACCGACCACCAGATATTTCAGATCAAACTGGTCAGTTCACCAGAATGCAAATCTATATAAATATGATATATATATTTATATATAGCCTATAGCCTCGTCACGTCCCGTGGTTTAATTTTACTAAATTAAATTGTACTTTAGTTGTCATAGCACACAGATTAAGATCTGGACACATGCCATTAAGAGGTTTTAAATATATGATGAAAGTAGTTGATTCCCCCAACTGTGAAAGATGCGACATAATAGAAGATATACATCACCTTTTAATGGAATGTGTTAGATATCGGGAAATAAGGAAAGATCTGCTGATTAAGCTAAAAATCAATAAAAATGATATAGGACAGTTCCATAGTATTTTAAGTCAACCCAGCTCAGATGAAGCTAAAATACTTTTTTCGTTTGTAAACTGTTGCATACATAGCTTAAGATAAGATAGTATTGTTATTTGGTACGATGGAACTGGCGTACACGTAGTGTAAAAGTTCCTTAAATATACAAGATTAAAAAAAAAATCTACTAGCTACTTTACCCTGCAAACCAGAATACGCCATTGACAAGGATTGACGTTTTAACGGCAGGAATAGGTAAGGCATTGGTACCGAATTCTCAGGTAAGACGTTGCGGAGCTCTACCACCTAGTAATTGCCAATCGTTTGCCTTTAATGAACTGCTTGGTAGAATGGCAGATGCTTTATTCTTAAAAAGGGGCTCGAAACAATACAGAGTAAACATGTCACAACAATAACTGGCATAATATTTTTAAGATATCCCTTAAAGAAAAACAAACTTAATATTTTTTTTTAATTTCTTAACTTTCACTTGTCTACTACGGCCTATTCAATTAACTTATGCACTATTTTAATGATTGACGTCCTAAAGCATTTCATTATACATGTGAAAATGCAATAATAATAATAAGACACACAAAAAAAACAAAATTAAATTTAGTAGCCTATTAAAATCTAACCCGTGTGAAGCCGGGGCGAGCAGCTAGTATGGTATAAAAGAGTCTCCTAAATTAGCGTATTTGCATTAAAGAGAGTTTGAGTGAAGAGAGACACATGATGAATTTACCATCATCATATTTCACGCCACATTCCTTACGGGGTAGGCAGAAAGAACCGAGTGCCAGAAGTCTCGATCCTTGCAGATTTTTCTTGCTTTCTCCACATCCTCCAACCAGCTCGCAACCAGCGTGTATGTATGAAGACAGTAATAGCTCTTCATACACACATGCTTGTTGCGAAGACTCTTGACACTAATTTTGGACAGTACCCAATCAATCTGATCATGGTATGATATTACATCTGAATATTGTCCCATCACCCCCAACCATTGATTTATTATTACAAGATACGTCACGTCCTTACTTTACGCACAACATAATTGTGCCGCGACACAACACATACATATTTAATAACATTGTTTAACTAAACACACGCTA
>DWBA01000088.1:0-17595 GCA_018236825.1 Apodemia zela | reverse complement strand
GGTGTTAGTCAACGATACTAATACATAGAATTACATATATAAATACTTTTATATATTTAATAAACACCCAAACCCAGGAATACAAACATCTATGCTCATCACACAAATGTTTTGCCCCTGCCGGGAATCGAACCCGGGCCCCGTTGATGCGCAGTCAGGTTCGCTAACCAATCGACCAACGGGGCGGTCAATATAATAGATTTTTTTTAAACAACTTAAAGTTAGCGAACAAGTTTTTTTATATCATACTAGTGACCTGCCCCGGCTCCGCACGGATTATAATATACATATATTATACATATAAACCTTTCTCTTGAATCACTCTATTAAAAAAACAGCATTATAATCCGTGGAGTAGTTTTAAAGATCTAAGCATACATAGGGACAGAGGGCGGGAAGCGACTTAGTTTTATACTATGTAGTGAAGATAGGCTCTTCTGATGGAAAGAGACAACCATCGCCTATTCAAACCAAAGATGTAATGGTGTGTTGCTATTAGGGATGGAAATTATTGTTAAATTTGGTTAACAGTGCGGTTGTTAAACCTAGCTTGGCTTTAACAGTTATTGTTATACGCTAATTATAACAGTAAAGCAGAATGGGAAGTCAGCGTTGAGGGGGCGACCGAAAAAAAAACAGTCCCACGTCAAAAGTATGATACCTACGAATTACGAACTATCCACTATATTTTAGCTCGCGGTATTAGCAGTATGGTGTTATTTTTTTAACAGTATTATTTAGTTCATTATTATTCAATAGTTTTAGTGATAATAAAAATAACTTTTAACAGTATTTGATAATATATTTAAGGATTGTTAACTGTTAAGAAGAATTTAGTACGAAATTTAACATGTTAATTGTTAACTGATCCATGCCTAGTGTAAACGATTAGCGGACGCACAAAGCAGGCGGCAACATCGCATCCAAAATAACGATACCTATAGGCTATAAAGTTACCACTTAACGATAAAATATTGTTAATGATACTAAGTAACGTTAAATATTGGTATCGTATTAGAAATAAAGTTACATACATTTATTTATTATGTTATTTGGTAACGTTATCAAGCCCTGCAGACAACGCATCTATACTTTTTACATAATTGATTTTACTGCATTTATGTTAAGTAGATAGATGAAGCCTTTACTCATACTAGTGGTACAACTTGCCTACCACATACGTCACACACACATATGTTTAAAAATATGTTGATGCTAACTGCTAAGGCAAATGAATTTTTTATATTCAAATGTTTATACATATAAAATTAATTTGCATCTGGATAAGGATTTTATATTTTGTACGTGACACGTTATTAAATGTCGGCATAAATCGAAGCCGTCGCGAACCTCCATTACTCTTAATTCCGGAACTGTGGTTAAATTTATTATAATGTATGATAAACGACACATACTGTGATATAGGTCATATCCTCCCGGCAAAGTCCACAATGTTATTAATGCATACACGTCAAATATTAATTTTTCATTCTTTCGGCACACTACTTACGATTTGTACTATGATACGGTTTTAACCGTTATTTCATCAAAAGAAACATGAAACTAGCAAACATGCAGATCTTTTAAAATTTTTTTTATATCATCAGATAGCAAACAAGCAGATGGGTCTCCTGATGGAAAGAGTCAACCATCCTAGCCTATAGACACCAAAGTTGTCAATTGTGCGTTGCTATCTTGTGGCGAGGTCTTAATGCCACATGCAAAAGTTTACCGGCTACCTCACCCTGCAAACCGGAACACGACAGTGACAAACACTGACGCTATTGCGGCAGGAATAGGTAAGGCGGTGGTACCAGAACCAGGCGAGACAATGCTGACTCTACCACCTAGTGGCCACGATGGTCCATTCTTCAAACTGGTTTTATTTTTATGTATAAAATTCGATTTTCCTTTAAGTTTCCAAAACGACTAGAAAAATTTAGATGAAATTTTCAGACAATTCATAGCTCGGCTTCTGTAAAGCTTAATAATGATCGAAGCTACATTATTATTTGGCTTTTTGGTGTTCCCACTTCCCTTATTTGTGTGTATTAGTGTAAGTAGACGAGAGTCAAAACAAAATTTTGTTCGAGTAGGATATGCCTACATACTCGTAATGACGCAGGTTCAGTAATTATGTCCTTTTCATTTACAGGTAAAGCCGGTCGCTATACAAATGAAGCTGGTTTCATGTCCTACTACGAGATCTGTGATTTCTTGAGAGAAGACAACACGACGCTCGTATGGGACAACGAACAGATGGTACCCTTCGCCTATAGGGACGATCAGTGGGTTGGATTCGATGACGAGAGATCACTCAAAACAAAGGTAAATTTTCTGTATAAAATTTTCATCATTCAATATTCGTCTCCCGAGAAAAAATGAGTCAAAAATACACTTTACTTTTAAGTTTCGTAGAAGAGATTTAATGAAAATGTGCTGGAAAAAGGTGTACGTTAATTAATCATACGTCATGAAACGTAATATTTTTTATGCCGTAACAGATTAGTTTTGCTTCCTTAAATGTCTATGTGACTGAAAAAGTACATAATTTGAGTCTCGAGTGACGAAAACACATACGAGTCAACATCTTCCCAGCCAACAAATCGGTATATTGCAGTGATTCCTAGTGTCTAATGACGGTTAGGACAATTTGCCTGCCTTTTTAGGATTCCGAAGTAAACTAAGAACCCTTATAGTTTTGCTTCGTCCGTCCGTCCGTCCGTCCGCAGTCTAGATCAGAGATCCTTAGTACTAGAAAGCTGTAATTTGGCAAGAATATATTTGTCAAGACAAGAAATTGGTAAAATGAAATATTGAACAATATTTTTTTAGGGTAGCGTAGATCCATGTAAAGTGGGATTTTCTTGCGTACCCCATAGGTGTGTTATCGTTGGATAGGTCTTTTAAAAATATCGTATGATTGTTCAAACAATTTTTCGATTAAGGGATTCGTTTGTGAAATATTAAGCTTTAAAGAGCAAATTTTTGTTAGGGTCATGTGTGGAGTCGCCCCCCTCTGCCTGCTAAATGGTTTGTTTTGGGAGTGGGAAAAAATTCACGGTAGTAGTAAATATAATGAAATTAAAATAAAAACTATCACGGCTTAGAAGGCTTTACAAGTTTTTGAGTAATAGTCAACCAACTTATAAAATGTAGTTGAAGAAGTTTTTACAGGCTAAATGGTCATGGTATGAAAAAAAACCTCTTATCAGTCCACATTATCGTGATGGACAACCCCGGAACCTTACATTGCGCGTGGCCTGACTCGCACTTTGCCATTTTTTTAGATATTTATTTATTTTAAGTGTTCACTAAAAACTGCTTTGTTATCATAATCCCACATTAATGTACCTAAATGCGAGTATAAAAGTTTGTATTGGTGTGTATGTGTGTGTTCGTATATGAAGAAAGGTTGTGAATTTCATCATCGTATTCGCCAACTTTTACGACTATCAATTATATAGGTAATTCAGATTACTATTTGAATGTTTCTTATCAATTAAAACCCCAATAATATTTTAGTTTGAACTAACAAACCAGTGGGCAAACGAGACAGTTGTTAAAAGTTATTTGTCGATACTTTAAATTGAATATTGCTACAATCTCTACAAACAGATGGCGTGGCTCAAAGAAGAAGGTTTTGGTGGTATAATGGTCTGGTCCGTAGATATGGATGACTTCAGAGGCTCATGTGGAACTGGGAAGTATCCTCTGATAACGGCAATGAAACAAGAACTAGGAGACTATAAAGTAAAACTCGAATATGATGGCCCGTACGAGTCCTCAAATCCTAACGGACAGTACACTACGAAAGACCGTAAGTGGTTTAAATATGTAAATTATTACACTTAGAAAGAAAACTAATATACCTTATTTATGTAAGATGTGCATATCGAGAAGGTTTCGTTGACTAGTCAAGAAGACAGAAAGAATGACATTGTTCTGTCTCTCAAATAAATTATGAATAGTAACGGACAAATTACAAGAATTTACACCATACTAGAAATTCACTTATAAAATTTGTGTTTTTTGCTTTGCTTTAAACTCTTCAGTACGGGCTCAGAAATAGAAACGTTTATTTGCTCCGTAAGTCTTTGCAGGTAAACGTCTCTGAGCCTCATACACTTCTTTGTTGCTAAATGCTAACTACATGACCAAGTGGGTAATATTAATTGAGTTCAACATAGGCACTTTAATAGAAACATTAAGTTAAAATGTGTAAATACGATATAATGAAAATTAAAAAAATGGTTCTTATTTTAATTTATTTACCTTTAACATATTTTTTTTCTGTCTAGCTCATGAAGTAACATGTGAAGAAGAAGACGGCCATATATCATATCACCCAGACAAAGCCGACTGCACTATGTACTACATGTGCGAGGGAGAGAGAAAACACCACATGCCGTGTCCTTCTAACCTCGTATTCAATCCTAACGAGAACGTCTGCGATTGGCCAGAAAATGTTGAAGGATGCGCACACCACACTCAAGCACCAGCAAGGAGATAAGTTATATTAGCAGCAAATACTGTAGTCATATTTAGTTTTCAAATATATGATTGCAAAAAATATTTAAAGGCCCTACATTTTTTAAGTGAATGGATATTCTTTCTACCTATGAAACGTGATTTAGACTTAGAAAGAACAAACTTCGTCATAATTATTTAAAATAATAAACATTAAGATTTATACTTTAACATTCTAAATTTACAGTAGGTATGTATAATATATAATATGACTTAGAATTCGTGTACAAGAAATAAAAATATCGTTTTCCATATTCAAATTTTTTATTTTTTTTATTGCTTTTATCTGGTATTGATAGATTTTGTTTTCACACAGATAGTTTAAATTTACTAAAATTTTTAATCTACGTTTAAACCACACAAAAACTAAACAGTTTTAATTATAAATACGGGGTCTTAAAATAATTTTTTGCGGTCTTTAAAAATATTTTTTAATTAGTTGTTTTCAATTAGCGCTGGACTTAGATGATATTGAAACTAGAATGACTTATTACTGACCTATTCTGTAACTAAGTGTTTGAGTTGTTTCATTATTTTCTAACTTATGATGAAAAATACCTTAAAAATGATAGATTACCAGTTAAAAAAAAATACTAGTTACTTTTGCTAAGTTATTATTTTTGTCATTTACATACATTAAATTATTACATACTTACTACAAAATGCATCGTTCTGTAAGAAAACTTCCGCAAATTATTTTTAAATACGTTCTTTCACAAATATAAATTAGGTATTAATATGTAAAATCCAGATCAGAATATTTATTAAAGACAGCGACAAGTTCATCTTTGCTTTTGGATGAAAAGGTTCGTGTGATATAATGTATATTTTTAACATTATTAATAACTGTTTGAAATAGATGTATTCCTAAAGTGATAGTTAGACGATATTTGATTTTGAATTATTGGTTTACAATGTTTTTTTTAATTCATCAACGAAATTTAAATTCTGATGGCTTAACATAGGAGTATTAATATACGATCTAGTGGGTGCACTAACTGAATAGTGTGTCTTTAAAAAAGTGGCCTTAACAGTATATATTTTATCGGTTAATTTACAGTAAATTATATAGATAAAGCAGGTCATTTAAAATAACTTTATATGATTTTTTGCGTTTTTGTGTTTGTTAAAGTTTTTGAAAATTGGTTTTAGTATTGTAAAAGATTAAATCAAACCCGTCTTTGTATCATGTTAGGTTAATAAGTATCTCTTTCTCAAAGGTACACAATTTAAAAGTGTTACTATTTGATACTAACAATATGAACCAACCAAAATGCTTATATATAATAAAATAGCATTATATTTAGGAGAAAATAAATTAAGTAGTACCTAAGTATAAGTTTAATATTAACATACACAACATAATAAATATAACTATATCATTTTAAATATAAAACAAACTGTAAATGTCAATTTTTAATAGCTTTTACTACTTTAACTACTAATTAACAACAGAAAAGAAGCTCCAAGGAAATTTTAAACAACATTTTCTGAAATTAATATACTAGTTAATCTTCTTAAATTAATTAACCTAATCTAAAATTTAATACTTTAAAACATATTCGGTTTCCATGAACTTCAACGGCTCCAGATTTAATAACAAATTGTTTGTTATAAAGGGTTGTTATATCCATACCAATATTTATACGTTCATTTTCTATGCTTTTACGGTTTACTTTTGGGTCGATTGTGAAAATAAATGTAAAGTTAGATTGAAGTTTTAGAAAAAAAATTGCTTTTAAACAAATCAATGCCAATGGATCCAATGGACAAGAAATACAGCTAAATGTGCGAGCAGATCTGAGGGATATGTATATAGCAAATGTTAACATAAAATAAATATAATGCTAGTTCCTTTATGGGATAGAAAGTCACCTTATATAAAAGTATAAAATGAATTTCGTCAGACAATTACCACCATTTGCCATTTCTTGAGTATCGAAATGAGTTAAAAAACCTACCGCTTTTTACTTAAAACAGGATCGATTCACTCTTCGGGACACGGAGGTGTTGATATTCTATATCTTATCTGACACTGGGCTACTTTTGGAATTATTGTAGAAAAAAAACTATGTCATCTTTGTCCCGTCCCAGAATCGAATGAACATATTATTTCCAGATTCATTAATAGCCAATTATTGTGTACCTTTGCGATCAATACGTGTAAATGAAATTAGTGTAAAGCTTTTAGGATAAAGAAATACTCAATCAGCAATATCACTGCCTGTTTCTGTTTAGGATTTGATTCTGATGATTAATTTTTAAGCTTATAATTTTAAGTTTTTGTAAATATTGTATCTAGATACAAAGGAGATGTAAGTATTATTAAAGATTTTTATAAAATGATGAAAGCGTTTTTATTTTTTTAACTAACTTTTGATAAAAAACTATGGAATAGTCATCTAACTAAATTGACAATTATTTAAATCAAAATACGTGGGGAAGCAAATAACAAGACGAAATTTCAGCTACCCAGATAGTAATTTATAATATTATAAGGTATTTGAGCTCCAAATACCTCAATTTAGCGGGAATTTTTACGGATGCAGGGTCAACCAGCTTACAGGTTTTTTTGATGTAATGGTCCCGTTTTTAAATTACTGTCCTGCAAAACAGATCGCAAAAGGCTAGCAAATACTAAAGATATCATTATTTTTATTTATTTTATTTATTAAAGGTTTATCAACTAAATACTACTTATATACTATACTAAAAATAATTACACTTTGAGTCATTTACAGAAACATTGTTTATGTATTTATTTAAATTATAAGTATACACTAAATTCTTAAATATTTACACAATTTTGGTAAATAGCATAACATAAAAAGGCTGTCATGACATGGGATAAAAAAAATACAGTGTTCTCAAGTAAAGTGAGACATGAGCTTATTTCTAAACTTATTATAACTATCATTACAGTAATTATAACATCATTTCAATCGCGTTCATTGAGTGTTTTACCTCGTGTTTGGTCCGGGCCCTTTTTAAAGAATAGGCTATCTGCCATTCTGTCAGGCAGTTCATAAAAGGCAAACGAAAAGCTATATGCGTCACTACTATCGTGGCTACTAGGTGGTAGAGTTTCGCAACGTCTCGCCCGTGTAAATGGTATCACCGCCTGCTCTATACCTGCCGCAATAGCATCATTGCTTGTCATTGTCGTGTTCCAGTTTGGAGGGTAGAGGCTTATGCATGTGGCATTTCCATCTCACCACCCAAATGCACCATTAACATATTTGGTGTCTATAGGCGATGGTTTCTCTTTCCATCTGGAGAGCCATCTGCTTGTTTGCTAACTTATGTTATAAAAAAAATGCAAGAGTTAAACAAAGTCTTTCTTTTTATTAGTGCAACTACTCTACCCCTTCCTGCAAAACAAAAATCAGTACTTATTGCTGTTGTCTAGTTTCGACATTAATTGTAGTGAATAAGTTTCGAAAATTAAGCTATCGGTAGTCATAGTTTTGTGGCATTCAATGCAAAGCAAAACCTCCATTATTTATTAATAAGAGAAGAAGGCAACTAACCGTAATTCCATCAGTTGCGAACATATTTCCGTATACTTGGTAATATGGTTCTACAATGTCTCGCCTGGTACCGTCGCCTTACCTATTTCTGCCGCAATAGCGTCAGTGTATGTTGTTGTTGCGTTTTAGTTTTAGTTTTGAGTGACTGGTTTCGGTAATGAAGTCGGTAAACTTATGCCTGTTGCATTACCATACTGCTACGCGGATAGCAACGCACTGTTAACATCTTTGGTATCTATAGGCAACGATTTCTCTGAAGAGCCACCTGCTTGTCTTTTATGTTATTATATAAACGAAAGTTAATAATTTTTAGCAGTTGTGGTTTTTTTATAATAATTAGTTGTTTATTCCAAAAAAGTTCAATTTTTCTACACTACTACATTACTACTACATTCTACACACTACATATCGTTAAAATAAACACAGAATACGAAATGTAGCTAGTTTGTAATAAAACTGTATATGATTTGAGGCGTATTAGCTATTTTATTTCACGAAAGGAAAGACATAAGAATATATTTCTTTTGTTTCAATTATATAAGGCTTCAGGTACGATGAATGGATCTTAGGCACTAGGGATAAGTACGTTTTTTTAATTAATTTGTTCTTATATTTTTGGATAGAATACCTAATTTCAACTCTTAAGTGTTTGAAATAAGATTGAAAATTCTGTAATGGGTGAAAACAAATAATATGACAGTAATGGAATTCTATTTTGTAAGTCTGTTCTGGTGAAGCTATCTTCCAGTTCAATCAATTTTGGCTCTTATGTTATTGATAATAAGATGTGTTGTGCTATTGATTGGAATGAAAAGCGTATTTTCCTAAATTTCCCTAAACTCCCAAACTCTCATAACGCAAATACATTAATTATCGTAAAACTAATATACAAGATAGCAAATGTTTATCTCGTTTCGTCATTTCACGCTATTCGTCTTGTAATAGCGATATTTATGAATTAGATGAGAACGTGACTACGAATTAAGGTCCTAAAATGGCCATCTGCCAATCTGGCATGTGGTCCTTTAAAAGCGAACAATTGGTTAAAATTAACACGACAATCGTGACATCTACGTAGAAATTTCTCACGTCTTTCTCGGTGGTAACACCACCGTACCTATTCCTGGCGCAATAGTGTCAATGATTGTCACTACCTTGTTTCAGTTTGTAGGGGAAGGTAACCAGCAAACCTAGGCATGTGGTATTAATATTCCGCAATACGGAAAGCAATGCATCATTAACATCTTTGGTGTCTAGAGGCGATGGTCTCTTTCCATCAGGGGAAACATACACAAAAAATGAATTTCCAAACAACGGCAAAGTAATTATGAAGTTTCAAATTTTGATGTCGTCAAAAGGCGTCTCCTTATAGGGTAATTTGGCGGATAGAATCAAACCGGGCAATTACTTGAAGAACTCCTCATTAGAAATGCAATAGAAGGGGTGAACAAAATTTATATATCTCAGCAACGCAACAGAATCAAGTTGGTCAGAATGAGACTAGTTATCAACGCTTCGAATATAATTAGACCAGAATCACGGATTAAATGAATATTTCTTTGAAGGCAATTTCTTAATTTGTCAGTGTGGCTTGCATTTACACCAATTAATACAGAGTTATATACTTACTGATGATTTGAAATCACTCCAAGGGTAATTTTTAAACCTTTTCATCTCATTCGGCACGACAAAATAGTACAACTTGGGTTATATTTATTTTTTCACGGTATATCGACAAATGTATAATACTTTTGAGTGATAGCGCCTTTGCTCATATGCACGGTGACGCGTTTCCTTCTCAATGCCATGTCTATTAGTATTCATGTGGTCTGTGACTAGTACCAACCTTGCACTCTCTTACCTGTTTCAGTATCCGGTTAAGATACAAATACCTACTTCGATAAAAAATAAGAAGATTTATTTATTTATTTAACTTTATTTTACAGGAAAAAATATATTTTTTGTACAAAAGGCGAACTTAATGCCTGTTGACATTATCCACCAGTAAACCTTTGGGCCAACAGAATGGAGCTGTGAAGATGCCACTGAACAAATTATCTTTGATTAATATTTAATACCATGCACATACTTATATAAATATTCATAAACATACATAAATACCTACACATACAATATACATACATAATACACATATATATACATACTTATGAACATACATATACATATATAAATACACAGGTACATGTCATATATTGACTGGAATGAATATTAATATTAAATAATACCTATAATTCCTGTTTATTCAGCGTTGCCTACAAATTGCATAGCTTCAACGTTTAACATTGCAAGTCAAATGCTGCTCGTAAGACGTTTTCATGACGTGACGCGTCCGTAAGTTGGCTGTGATTGGACAAAATAAGACCACATATTTATTCGTGCTCTTATTTCACTAGTAATTTTTAAGGCCGCGATCTTGAAACTGGTTATTTTTGATCGAATTACAAATACAAACATAATATATCTTGTTTATGTGCGCAAGTAAATAAAATACAAATCACACAAAGAAATGATATAACATTAAAAATGTTAAAAATACTTTTGTTAAAGCTATTTTCTGAGCAAATATTTCAGAACGCTCAGCTGTTTACGGAAGCGAACCATCCAAACAAACTTACTTCACAATCAAGTGTTCAAACTCGTACGGTTTCGCGAGTTTGTTTTTCCTCTTACGTTTTTGAGACATGCCTTTCAAATCTCATAAAAAGTATTGGAAAAATACTTTTTAGACACTGATAAATGATACCTAAACAGTAACAATTGGGGTATTAAAACTGAAATAAATTTTGTATTTTAGCTGAAGAAATTTTGTTATCCACAGTTTTATGTACTCTTACCTAGAAATTAATTTGTGTGTATTTTATTTCTTTATGCCTTAACATTTAGATTGATCGAGATAAAATTTAGGATAGATATAGTCCTTTTCAACCAACTTTCCGAAGAGAGAAGAGTACATTTAAATTAAATAATAACAATAAATAACTTATATAATAAAAGTCAATGTACAAATTACACGAATTTATTAAACCCGAAAGTAAGTAAATTATTTGCTTCTAATATGGGTGTCATTTGATAATACGAATAAACAGAAATACATATATATACATATATATATATATATATATATATATAAACACTCAAATATATTTAATAAACATCTAGAAAAAGATCTGTCCTCGTCACACAAATGTTTTTCCTGCTCGAGAATCGAACCCGAGCCGCATTGACGCGTAATCAGGTTCGCTAACCACTTGATTGACGGTGTGGCCAAATTAGGTATATTTTGTCACTTTTGTTACCACAGAACTCATTCATTTATGAAACTAGAAAGACATTTGTTTTTTGCTAAGAGGATATACCTACCTACTTCCTATATTTTTTTTTATAAATGCCAATCTTCGAGTATCAAAATATCTTTAAGTACATAGTATAAAACAAGATCACTTCCGGTGTTTGTTCGCTTATGTATCTTTTAAACAACGGACGGATTTTAATGTGGTTTTCATCAATAGGCAAAGTTATTCAAGAGGAAGATTTATTGTTACAATACACGCATATTTTAATACGTGCAAAGCTGGGGCGTTATACAGAAACCATGAAACTAATTAGAATTTAAAAGATAGAATCTGTATAAATATATAAAAGGAAAAGTCTTGTCACTGACTGATAAACCAACACTCAACATCAACTAAACATTTGGACCAAGTAGACTGAATTTGTTCACATCAGTTGAGTTTTTCTTATGACGAAGACGAGAAATAAGAAAGGATTTTTATTCATTTTACCGTTCTGATACAGATTGTCGTCTGGTTATACCGATTCCCGAGTACGACAGCTTTACTCATCCAAGGGACGAGACACCACTCGCCACACTCCAAGCTGCTACCGAGTTTTTTGATTTTCGATTTTCGAGAAACACTTTTGGCCCGGGGGCCTCATTGTCTAAGCAAAATAACCTCCAGATCACGTAACAGGCTATGAGAGTACTGAAATCGAATATTAGGAATATAAACCAAGAGGAAAATCTTATAATAGTATGAGATTTTCCTCTTGGTTTAATATCCTTGGTTTAAGTCATGTACAAGCCTTTGAAAAAATCTTTTTGCCGTACGCCTAACGGTCGATTTCCATCTCCGAAGTGCCGTGAACAAATGTTGTAGAAAATTAAGTGCTCCTGCGTGACCTGGCCCCATAAAGTGAGACTAACGGGCAGTCGCACCTGCTGCGTCACATCACTCAATATAATGCTCGCCAGATATTATTTCATATCGCCGATTCATTTTGATTTCATATAATCCGGTATCAAAAGAACATCGTACTCTTTTGTATACAAAGTGCCATATTTTTAAGTGAAAACTTCTATGGGTACGTTAGACGAATTTGCAGTAGAGGAAAATCCATTGACTAATTATTACTATGGACATCGGGTCTCATACTAAAATTCCGACAAAAATGTCCCAATTACAAATCACAAGTATAGAAATGTTAACAAGGTAATTTAAACACTAAATTCATTACATCACGGTTTAATTTCGACGTATCGTGACTTAAGCGGAATTGTAGCTCTTTTTGAGTTTTGTACTAATTTGTAGCTCATTTGGCTCGGACATTTTTTAGCGCGGACCCGACGTCCATAGTAATAATAAGTCAATGCATTATTATGTAAAATTCTACATGATTATGTAAATCGTCATATTGTATTTGTTATTAAAATAGTTTAAAAATAAAACAACGGTAAAGTTAAGTAATATTACATTACATTAAATTATTCTAGACTAGTTCGCACCGTAAGGAACTTTTATAAAAAACAATATTGAATCATGTTTAATTAATTTGTTAAACACTGTGAAATAAAGTTTTATAATTAATACCCCGTGTTGTTCCGGGCTCCTTTGAAGAATAGACCAACTGCCGTTCTGCCAGGCAGGTTGTAAAAGGCGAACGATTGGCTATACGTGTCACTAGCATCGTGACTACTAGGTGGTAGAGTTCCGCAACGTCTCGCTCGGGTATTTGGTACTACCGCCTTACCTATTCCTGCCGCAATAGTGTCCATGCTTGTTATTGTCGTGTTCCGGTTTAAAGGGTAAGGTAGCCGGTAGACTTATGAATGTGGCAGTTCTATCCCACCACACGGATAGCAACGCACCATTAATATCTTTGTGTCTATAGGCGATGGTTTCTCTTTTCATCAGGAGAGCTATCTGCTTGATTGCTGTCTAATGATATAAAAATATATGACTGGCTTAATACACTTGCACATTTGATATTTGGAACATATTGTATCAAATGTATGGGTATGTAGACCCCAAACTGTGTAAATATTTTGTCCAACTTAGGTTTGATTTTTATATTTCGTAAAATAAATGTATTTTTTATATAAAATAAAATTATACAATGTTTACACGTATTTTTATTACTAACTACACCCTGCATTGTGTACCGTAGTCATGTGTTACCCAGAGTAATAATGCACTTTAAAGAACAATAAGTATCAATACTCAATCATTTATTGCATTACATGTTACAATTGGTATTAGTATGTTAGGTGTCAAAATAATTAAAAGGTAATGAACATATACAGTACTATTAGGGTATTGCAATAATACCCTTGAACCGATCCATTTTATAAAAGATTTCAAAACTTCAAGAGATAAAATCATGTCTGGACATAAACTATTTTTACACTAAATTTCATCTAAATCCGTTCAACTGTTTTTTCTTGTTTAAGTAACAAACATCAAAACTCAAATATCAGTTCGCCTACTTTGCATATGTTCAATGGAAAGTAGGCGAGGTTTATTTTTGTATGTTCAATGGAACACTGTCGTAGGGTACTATTTTCCACACCTTTGTTACTTGTTAGCTGCCAAAGTAACCATCGTCCAAATTTCATAATCCCTGATCGTTCTTACCTGGGATGGGGACTATGCGCTAAGAAACTTTTAGGTTTAATAAAATGACGAAGGTCTTGCTAACGCGGGCTCTTACTCTATAAGTTACATTGACAAACTAGACAAACTAAGAAAAAGCCTTGAAAGGCGGCGCATCTATACATCGTCATACCATTGTCTGTGTCACGGATTACGCGACACAGAAAATGGTATCGTAACCGAATCGTGCATAAATACTGGTGTCTTAAGTTTAGTAAACAAATATTGCAGCGGGTGTTTCAAGTTTTGTATGATATAATAGCTAATCAGTTTGTTTGGATTTTATTTATTTAAAGTTTAAACAGCTATATTTCGGTTACGAAGTATTTATATGAAATAGTAAATCTGTGTATATAGCATAAAATACGGTATTCTTTGGATTTAACATTACTCTAGTCTTTGAAAGACCACATATATTTGTCATCTTAGTAATTGCAACTAACCAATTACTAGTAGCGTTACAGTGCAAATACAAAGGGTTAACTTCGGTGTGACTCGTGGTTAACGAAGTAGTTTCATGAATTTTCATTAGTTTGCCTGCCTATTTAACAAACGGCAGGCAAACTAATGATAAATCTGCGGCTTTCACACGGTCTGATTCCGGTGATATCAAATCCCGGGCAACATTGGTTTTATCAGAAAACTGAAAAAATAATTTAAATTGCCCGACCCGGGAATCGAACGCAGGACCTCCAGACCACGGGATCACAGAGGCACGTATATATTTATACCATATCCTTTAATGGGTAGGTGGAGAAAACCGAGTAGGTACTGTATGTTTATATGTTGGTCGAGTGGTTAGCAAACATGACTACGCAACAATGGGGCTCGGGTTCGATACCCGACAGGAACAAATATTTGTGTGATAAGTATAGATGTGTGAATTTCTGGATTTGGTTTATTAAATATATTTAAGTGTCGTTGACTGACACCCATATTACAAGCAAATAATTTGCTTTAGGGTTAGATCAATTCGTGTAATTTGTCTGGTGACATTATTATTTATATTAAGAGATCTTTCTTTACTTTACTTACTTTTCTGACACTTTAATTTAAACCCAATATGTCTTTTCTCTCACTCTCATTTCTATCTTGTACAATTGCGAGTGTTACATCACACATTTATTAGGAAACATTAATTCAAAACACTATGTCAGGGTCTTGTCATGTATAATTTTATGATGATTCCTACGGAATTTGTTTAAAGGTAGAAAGAAAAAGAAATTGCAAGAAAGCAGTGTAAAATATAAGTTTTTATTAAAAAAATAAATCTAACTTTTTATTGCTACGCCATTTTCATGTATAATGTACTACGATGTTTAGCTTACAAGTACAAGACTTGTAAGCTAAACATCGTAGCACATCGTATACACTTTGAGCTCACACGCGTAGCAGCCTATCAAACTAGCAGATCCATTTTCATCATCATCCGTCCATGATGAGACGATTGAAGTTACTTCGTATCCGTTAGTAATATTTAAGGAAGGCTTGAGTTTACACCACCTTTCAACCAGTAACTATTGTAAAAACAAAACCGGATCGCAACCATTTCCGAAAAAATTATATAGCATATGTAATTCAAAATGAAGACGATTCTAACGACACCTCTTAAGATAAAATTTACCAAGCCGTTTAGGCCACTAAACGTGCCAAAGCAATATACATGTATACATACACTCGAAAAACTGCTTATAACGCAGTTGGATAAAAATACCAGAACGGGATTTTCGGCAGGGCACAAAAATACCATCACGCCGATACCCTAAGCAAACAAATTATTTCTGAAAAATCTGCTATTTCTGATGATCCTGATATTGATATTCTTGAAAATATTGATAGAAACAAATACACAAATACCACATTCACTTCATTTTACTATCTGCGGTTTACTAGACCAAATAACGCTTGAAGATCTGTTTACGCCAAGTTTTAAACCTTTCGATTTGAATTCATTTATCTATACCCTCTGAAATCAATCTCATAACAGAATCCGGAAAACTTACCTTTTGCCCCTTGTAAATAAATTCAGAAACTCTCCAACCGCTTACTGAACATACACCTTAATCTTTAGATTTACCTATTTTAAAGTCAACTAGTCCAACAGCTAAAAATCAAACCAACACTAACGAGGAAAATTGGATTGATCGACCGACACCAACCACATCACCATAATAGAGACAGAACTTGTGGTACATACACAAAAGAATATAACTAAATGGCTATAAAAATTAATTAAATTACATTAAAGGCTACAAAATTCTTACAGAGTGATGTACTGTTCGACTCTGATGTTCACTTCGGTTACGAAGTGACACATGCATTGAGTACATAACCTGATTTTGACGCTGAGGTCAGATGAAGTGTGGTGAATATAGGTGGACTATTGTGCCGCTGCCGCTGGGATATACTCTAGTAATTTTGTTACATTCCCGACTCACTTTTTGTTTTAGTGCAATATAATAATTTCATCATTGACATTAGTCTCTTATATTAATAAGAGTCAATATCCATCATAGCAGTATAATATATCCTGTGAATACAGAACTTAAAAAATTTAAAAAACAACTTGATATTCTGATAGCAGGCCAATTCGTTTGAACCCTTGGCACAACCAGAATGTTAATCCACGTGTGATCGAATCAAAGAACGCTACTTTTGAACACTACGATTGACTATACGACTCCGACAAAGGAATACGATATAGCCAGCGCTCAGACATAGATAATAGTAATCATTTAAAAAGTGCAGTTTGTGTCAAACTAACAAATCTCTAAGGAAAATCAAAGATGTAACAAACTTTAGATAATACATAAATACCCGCATTTTAAAATAGCAATATGAAAGCAAGGTAATTGTGTCCGACTTAAATTTATTGACGCATGTAACACGTCATGTATAGTATGAGCTGTAGTCGCTGTAGTAGGTATACCTACAGCAAAGAGTATACAATCACTACGTTTTAGTATACAGTAATGATGGCGTATGAACTGTCTATTAGTAAAATGTGAATGCAATTTATAATTTTCCAACTAAGCCTTTTGATAGAATAAATCTCGACATAGTCAGCCCTTTGTCTGAAACTGGAATGTAGATATAAAATAAAAAACCTAATTCGATTAACTTTGTGCCTAAATCTTAATATGCTGCCGTGACGATTATGGTTTATTTTATTTAACTACACAAAAATCAAAACTCGTTAAAAAAGGCCAACAAAAGATCTCTATGTACATTGAAGCAAAAAAAATACAAGAACTTGGCAAGTGTCTGTCATGTTAATTAATGTCATGATGATCAACAAAATATTGGAATATCAGGAACTTTTTATAACTATTTACATGACTCATTTTAATCGCTAAAGTGATATCTCAGTGTTCGGAAAATAGACGTGTTATGATTAATTTAACAAGAATTTTTCAACGTTAGTAAACGTTCAAGATATTAATTTACTCATAAATATATTAAACCCTATTAATTCTTTTATTTTCTAACAGACTGTACAAGTAGAGATGAGTAACTCGTGAGTGATTCGTTCATATGAACTGCTCATATACAGTGAACGAACTGAACTCGTTCACTACCGTGCG
>DWBA01000087.1:0-17622 GCA_018236825.1 Apodemia zela | reverse complement strand
ACATGTGTTATAATCCTTGCGAAGCCGGGGCAAGTCGCCAGTAAGTTATAGGATTTAAAATCAACGTGTCTATCTTCAGTAAGCAGTTAAGTTATATTTGAATTTTATTTCAAGTTATATAGCCTCAAATGTTTAGGAACTAAAAATGTTAAGAAGTAAAACTGGGGTTCCTATATATAAAGCAGAAATTACCGCATTAAACACAGACCTTATCAGTTTAATGATAAATCATCAAGCATTGTGTTTTCTCTGCAAATAAATAAATATTGCAGGTCAAAAAACACAAATTGATATAACCCCAAAAGTAAGCAAATTTTTTGCTTGTGTTGTGAGTGTTAAGTCCACGATACACATAAACATAAATATAGTAAACACCCAATTCCAGAAAACAAGAGAAAATACCCGCAAAAACTGAGCCCAATAAGCTAACAAAAAGACCACAAGGGAGTAGTCATAACTTTTATTCCAGCAGTTTAGTTATAATTTGTATTGTTGCAGTCTAGATATAATTTGCATTGTTGCAGTCTAGTTATAATTTGTATTGTTGCAGTTAAATTATAATTCGTATTGTTGCAGTCTAGTTATAACTTGTAATGTTGCAATTTAGCTATAATTTGTTTTGTTGCAGTCTAGATATCATTTGTATTGCTGCAGTTAAGTTATAATTTGTATTGTTGTAGTTTAGTTAGATATACCTTGTATTGTTGCGGTTTAGTTAAAATTATGATTGTTACAGCCTTGTTATAATTTGCATTGTTACAGTCTAATCATAATTTGCATTTTTAGTCTCGTTATAATTTGTATTGTAACAGTCTGGTTTTAATTGGTATTGTTATGTATTAAGAAATTACTTTCCTATTCCGTATCCAGGCTAGAATAAAGATAATATATGTGAATAGGTAATTTCATCGCGGCTAAATGTGAAAAAACATTGTTTTATCTTGTCACTAAATAATCATATTTTAGTCAATGACATTAAATATAAGAAATAACATTCTTGAGGTTTTCATCAACCTTAGGGTCTAGTAGTTAGCCTAGTCACTAGTTCGAGCAAAATTGTTTTTGACTTTCTTTGGATTTGTCACTCGGAGTTAATTACTAAATCCAAGAAATAATTAAAAGCAAATAATTAATTTTTGATGGCGGCTCTACAGAAGCGCAAGGCTTTGTGCTAATATGTGTGGCAGAGTACAGATGCATCGTTTGTAAAATGTAAAAATATCAAAAAAAAGCGCGGAACAACAATTATACCCTAATCAAGGGCTGGGGCTGATGCTAGGTGGTAATAGGTATGTTAACTACAGATCACTACAACCTGGGATAATCCATAAAGATCGCAAGATACAAGCAATAGTCACCATCAGATCGGTAATATTCAGCTAGAGGGTCACTCATCTCGCTAACCGACTGTCAATTGATGATCTGTTCAATCTGCCTACTATTCAAGAGAATCAACGTGATCAAATTTATTTATTATTTTATTTACATTACCACCAATTAAACATTTATAATAAATAAAAAAATAAAAATATTCCGGGACAAATTACACGAATTAATCTAACCCCAAAGTAAGCAAACTATTTGCTTGTAATATGGGTGTTAGACAACGATTCTAATACATAGAATTACATATATAAATACTTTTATATATTTAATAAACACCCAAACCCAGAAATACAAACATCTATGCTCATCACACAAATGTTTGTCCCCACCGGGAATCGAACCCGGGCTCCATTGATGCGCAGTCAGGTTCGCTAACCACTCGACCAACGGGGCGGGCGTAATAATACATTTAAATTTTTAAATATAAACCAATAAAACTACTTACTTTAAAATAGTTAATGGAAAAGTTATTTCATTACAGCTTTTTTAAGGTAGAGCAGTTATAACTGAAGCGATAGGTCTATTCATATGAGTCTGATATGAGTAAATATTATAAATAGATTCTTATATAGGTAGGTACCTATATAATACACAATCATCATAATAAGTAAATAGGTATTTAAAGAAGTCTCGAGATATCAATGATGTGTAGGTAGTTCGATTTAACCTTTTTAGATGTCGGATTTTCAAGTTTTTGTATTATGTTGTTAACTATTTGTGTACCTACCTACCAAATTTGAACACTATTTATCTAATACTTTATAGTAGGTACACAGAATAGGTAGGTATAGCACAATTTTGAGAAAATAAACGTAATATAAGTAGGTACAAGAGCGAGATTATCGAGCGATATACCTATAGCAAGATAAAAAAATATGTAACTGGGCGGGATGGTAGTACCAAATGCAAAAGTTTACCTTACTTTCCAAACCGTAACATAAGCGGCAGGAATAGGAAAAGAGGTGGCACTAAACCCGAAGCCGAAACCCAAAAGCCATTGCGGAATTCTATCATCAGATAAATCATGATGATAGTGACCTGTTTAACTAACTGTTTAGGTACCTTTACGAACTCAGAACTGCCTGGTTGAATGGTAGATGGTCTATGGGGGCTCGGACCATTTCTAAGTAGGTAGGTACCTACATTATTATTAGGAGTTTTCATTTACTCCAAAATGTCAATACCCTCAAGAGTGAAGATGCTTGTGTAAGTGAAACCGGTTGGAAATAAATTATTACTATCTTAATGTGAAACAGTACAAGTGTATTAATTGATAAATATTAGCTTAAAATGGAGTTTCACCAAGTGCCGACGATCAAAAGTGTAGAATATACCTACTCCAAATAATGTTATATTTTACTATTAAGCAGACAGCAACATATTGTAAAACAAGTGTAATTTTAACAATTTTGACTAGCTGATATGATTGTAACTACTTAGATTGCATTTATCGCCAGAAAAGCTGTTTATTTAAGTCTAGAAAAGGCAAGTCACATAAAAATACAATGTGTTTTTCTTTACAAAGCAAACAAAACAGTTTCCGCAAAAAAATCAGGAAAAAGTGCGCTATAGAAAAACAGCGGCTATAAAAGAAAAAGCAGAGTTGGCGGGAGAACGCGGCTTGCTCGCTCAGCGCGCCGCTATTGGCCGCCCGTCCCCCCAACCCGACCCACACGCTCGACCGTAACTCACTGTTCACTTGTTTTTACGGCCGCCATTTTGTGACGTTAGCTCCGTCGTGTCCGAACCGGCATAACAGTATGCTAGTGTGCGTGATTCCAATGTTTTTTTACGTATCTTAGATTGCTTGTGTTCCGTGAGAAAGCTGCTTGCTATTGATATAAGCTCTTTTGAAATAACATCAAGATTATATCTTTTGGTTTTATTTTTGTTTAGAACTTTTAAAATTCCTAAACGAAAGTAGGTAGCTAGGTAGCTACTTACTTGCCTAATTTTAGAAATATATTTTTATACTAGCTGCGGCCCGCAACCCGGTGCGTTATCAGTCGTTTATGGATCCCACGGAAACAATGCATTTTTCTGTGATGAAAAGTAGTCCAGATACCTATTATAAATCTGAACAAAGACTACTTAGTTTCTTGCATACCAAATTTCAGCTATTTTTATGTGATTGACTAAACAATAATTCTCTGAGTTGGTCCGGGTCCACTTTAAAGATAAGATTAGGTATTTATTAGATAAAGTTAGGAAAATGCAAATATTGTCTTTCCACACTACATTCTCTATCTAGTATCTAGACCGTGTTACCCTTTTCTGTGACAATAGAGTTTTGGATTGGATTGATTCAGCACTTTAAAAAAACGTAGACATACGAGTAGGTAGGTACCTACCTATGAGGTGCAACAGTTCTTGCCAGGTATGATATTACCGCCTTACCAATTTTTGTCACAATAGTAGGTAAGTCATTTGGTAAGTTTATGTAGAGTATGTGACATTCTATTCCTGCCACTTGAAGAGTAACGGATTATTATATTTCTGTAACTGTGTAGGTATTCGTGAAGTGCATTCATTATAATATGTGCAAATATTTGTACACTATATCATGGTAGAATATGTTTATAACTTTTAATACATTTTTCATAACTCATAACACCCATATTCTTGCAAATAAATATTTTTCATTTAATTTATTTCATTAACATTAAATTAAACGCATCATACCTATATAATAACAAATTTCTGAACCTTAAGTAGGTACCTATACCTAACAAAGAAGGTTAAATTCCAGAAACTTATGCTAAGAGTAAAACCTAAAGTTTATCATCTTAGGTAGGTATATTATGATACAAAAAAAACTTTTAAAAAGTCATAAGCATTGAGTAAATTTGATCTTTTATACATAGGTACGTCTTACCTATAGGTATCTACTTCTTCTACATGCAAACAAATAAAAATTGCTCCATCAAAATACCTAAGGAATTTTATGGAGTTAGCCAAGAGCAATAACTGCACCCACACCACCTTGTTGTATCGTTAATTTAGTCACGTCCTATCTCATAATGAAGGTCCGTTCATCCATAGATGCATGAGGCCGACATAATGGGGCGTATTTATTCTACCTTATGTCTTAATTTCCGATGGGTAAGTATTAGGCATTATAAATGTTAGCCTTGTTGATACAATTAATTGCTACATCTATGAGCCGATGCTACCTTGTGTTACCTAATTATATTTGACTTACTTTATACTTGACAAGAATTTGCTGTATGAGCGAATTATGTTCCTAAACAAGGTCCATTTAGAACATCCCTGCGTGATAGGTTTTTTAGATTCTATCAATAAACTAGTTTGACCGTAGATGATAATTAAAACATATAGGCACCTACTCGGTGCCTTTCATTCAAACGTAATGTACCTACCTACCTAACCTTTAAATTAAGAAACAAAATTAATACTTCCACCCAGGATTAATTTATCAAAGAAATGTTATCACGCTTAGGTATATTTCCGTAGAAAGAGGTGCAAAATACCCACTATTAACCAATCGTATTTATTTCTATGGTTCAAGAGGTGACCAATTTATTAACAAATCACATATCCTGTCTAGAGCTAGTATTATTTTTCAAAAAACCTAAAAATTTACTTAGAATAAATTACCTGAGCCAAGATTCGAGCTTAGGACCTCATATGTCTATACCGAAGTAGGTACTGCTAGATTATTGAGGCGACAGCAGGTTTATTAATAGAACTATTTACCTAAATTTAACAAACGACCGGACTGAAGTTTATATTATTTTACTACAATACAGTTTCTTTAATCTTACTTATGTTTATTAATAAATAAAAAAACAGATTTGTTATTTAAACTTAATAAAGATAAAAAAATAATCTTTAGGTAGGTATTATATTTAAATCACATAAACTTAAGATACAAAGACTATGATTAAGCTATAGCTATTTATACTGAATAGTATAATGTAATTTTATATATATATATATACCTATATATATATTTTAATATACAGTATAATATAATTATAAATAATAGCAATTCTTTTGAAGAAATGAACACATAAATGCTCGTGTAACAATTACCCAGTATACAGCCCCATTTTATTTTAACTGCAGGGACGTTCACTAAACGGTAAACTTGACCTTTTTAGAATATCATGAGGTTGCTTTAAGCGCCGCACATCCTAAAAAGCAAAGTATGAATTTTAGTTAGCTAATAAAGATTTAATACTGTCATTGGTTACCTAAGTAGATACCTAGGCAGCTAATAAAAGTTTTTATAGAAAAATCTTAAATTAATGTACCTAATAATTGTTGTTAAAGCAATAAAAAACACAAAAATGTGTATTATCGTACGTATATATATATGTTACTCAATTTAAAGTAATTAGCAAGTAGGTTAATAAAAACAGCAAGCGTTAAATTAAGTCAGTGTTAAGAATGTACAATTAATTTGTTATGCTAGTTAATTCTTAATCTATTTTGATTTGTGATTATTTTTTGATTTATGATTACTTACGCCTAGCAAAGACTAAAAATGTTACTCAATCTTTTATTTACGCAAATGAATTTTAATAATATGTACCTATGTTAATGAAGTCGATCACTGATTTCTTTAACTTTTGTATTTCGTCAAAGCAAATTTTAAATGATAATATTTAACGATAACTGCTTTAAACAGTTTGTAAATAACTATTTGCTTGTGATATGGGTGTTAGTCAATGATACTGACCTAGAAATACAAACATCTTTGTTCTGATGAGCATAGATGTTTGTGTTTCTAGGTTTATCTCTGTCGTGAATCAAGCCCGGGCCCCATCGATTCGTAGTTAGGTTCGCTAACCACTCGACCGACGGGGCGGTATAAATGCCAGGAATAAAAACAATAAATTACGATAAAAAAATGTCAGGCATACCCTATATTTAGTTAAGGACAGAGTTTTTTAATGTAAAAAAAATTGATTGTTGCACAAAATTCACAAAATTTTATAATACCTACGTCATATTTTGAGATTGTATTGAGTTGCCAAACGAATGACAAATCTACATTTACATCTTTGATGTCTATAGATGCGATGGTTATTAATTTCTATCAAGATAATTATTAACCTATTTCCTATCACATAAAAATATAGGCATAGTATCTATTAGATGAGAAAAGCCTATTCCTACTCGATACACCTATAGGTATATAGAAAATTAGTTTATAGTTCTATAGATAATTTTGTGCTATCTAGTAGCATACCACTACATTAATACAACCCAAAGCGTATTTTACAAGACAATGTTAGAATGTTCGTAAAAAGTTATAAGATACTAGACAAAGTATTATGAAAGTCATTGAATACTAAAGTGGCCTACTGGGACTAGGGATCATGAGATGTTAACGACAGTACTTTATAGTGCTCCCTCAGTTAATGATTTTTGCATATACTGTATGCGTATACTTAGGTACTAATGTTTACACCGCATTTTGTTACAGATTAGGGAAAAGAGAAAAGTTAAGTATATAATAGTTATATTTTTTATACCATAAGATACCAAACAAGCAGATAGCTCTCTTGATGGGAAGAGACTATCATCTATAGACACCAAAGATGTCAATAGTGCGTTGCCATCCGTATGGGAGATGGAATGCAACATGCATAAGTTTACCGGCTACCTTAAAACTGGTACACGAAATAAAAAGCTTTGAGGCTATTGCGGCAGAAAAGTAAAAGTGGTGGTACTGAACCCAGGCGATACGTTGTAGGACTCACAGCATGTGTAGTGACTCGTGACTACCTTGTAGTGGCAAATCACTACACATGCTGTACGTGTACCTAATTGTTCGCCTTATAGACCATCGGCCGTTCTGTTAGACCGTTTGTAAGAGGTGAACAATCGGTTATACGAGTCACTTCCATCGTGCCTACTGGTTGGTAGAATTCTGAAATGTCTCGCCCAGATCTGGTACCACTGTCTTACCTATTTATGCCGCTATAATATCAGTGCTTGTCACGGTTGTGTTCCGGTTTGGAGGGTAAACTATCCGGTAAACTTATGCATGTGGCATTAAGAACCCGGCACAAGGATAGCAACCATTAACATCTTTGGTATCTTTAGACGATGGTTGTCTCTTTCCATCAGGAAGACCAACTACTTGTTTACCATCTTAGGATATTTAAAAAAAATTGCACATACAGGTATAAAAATTATAACTAACTAGCTCGTTGTTGTCCTTGTCCGTATACAAACTACGTGATAAAATATTTCCGACCTTGTAGTAGCTTGTAGTAACTTTAAAGAAATCGATCGAAAAATATTATTTGATTTTGTAAATAAAAATAATTTGATAAAATACTTTAAAATATTTGCACACTATATCATGGTAGAATATGTTGGTAACTTTTGAATATTTTTTTAATAACTTATACCTAACACTCATATCCTCGCAAATAAATATTTTTATTTCATTGTGAAAATCATTAAAGATTCTCCCACTTTTAAAACATTTACAGAACATAAGAAATTCTGAATCTTGGAGTTCAGTGATTTGTGATGACATCATAGGTAAGTTGCAGAAAATAAAATAAACGGATACGTAGGTAAGCATAAAAACCGAAAAGTTCTCTTGCACATTCAAGTGATTAATTGTCTCTAAGAAGGTGTATTTTATATGTTTTGGGTCCGCGTAATAAGTATTAATCTAATATAAATGGTGTAAATTTTAAAACATAACTGTACAAAACATCCCTGAAGATGCTGTAATTAGCAAAACCGGTTGGATGTACCAATCTAAATCTAATATAGCCCTGATTTTATCTGAAATTCTCTTAGTGTGAAATAATTTAAAGTCGGCTTTGAATATAGACCCACAACTTGATGGTGGGAATAGTCTTCCAAAACATGATATGAAATTTGTGACTATTGAAGAAAAAAAAGACTAAAAAAAAACACATTTTAGCCAAAATATGGCTATGTAATTAATATTAAAAATAGAAAATTTGTTTGTATACTTGTTTGTAATAATAAATTCAATCACGTGGGTATATAAAGTTTTATCTATAAAAAATGGCAGTATTTAAATATAATACATATTGCAAAAGTTACATATTATGTGTATGGACGAAACCCTTAGAAAATTCCAATATCGTTACCCAAAGTGTCAAAGAATTGGCTATAAAAGTCACGCGGTAAAGCCATAGGATCCATCCATCAGTCAATATATGAAGAAATTTAAAATATTCAAAGCTGACAAAGTTTGATGATATATTCAAATATAAAATGTAGAGGATAGATTTAGAAAAGAAAATACAGCCACATGTTATTGATTAACCACGATGGTTTTGCTGCTACAGTTGGTTCACGGTTCTATTGTAAGTCTTATGTCATCGTAACTAAGAAAACTACTTGAAGATATTTTTGTTATGAATAGATGCTGGCCCATAGGTGACACACGAACTGTCGATACATTTCACAATTGTCGTAAAGTCTTGAAGACGGAAGGGGAGCGTAATAAAATTATCATTTTATGCCGTTCGACGACTGAAATGACACAGGAATGCTGTAAAACTGATTTATTGGATACATCCCAAGAGTCATATGTGGAATTTGAATAAGATCTTTGTTTAGGATAGTATCATAATTTATAAAATAATTCAAAAATAAATATTATTTTAAGATCTCTCTAAAATAAAAATGCTTTCAAAATAAAATTCTACTATTTTAGTGGTTTTAATTCTCATATACTTAATAGCTAAATGCAAATACATATCTTTCATTCATGTAAGTTCTACATTTTCTTCTAATAAAAATATAGGTATGTACCTAAGTGTTAGGCCGATATATTACACCTACACGCATAGACTGCGTTATTATTCTAAGCATACACGCATAGGTATGTGTATAAAGGTGTTTACCAAATATACCAAAAAAACGCGTCACAAATACCTATTTTAAAGATATATTATGATATATTAAGACATAGAGTTAAGAGGCAGAGTAAATACCTCAAAACCGATTATGAAAAAGCAAGAACTCTTCTTGCTTTTTCATAATCGGTTGCAAATTTGAGTCTAATTATACAGATGCTCGTATTTTCATTACATCTCATATGTTAAAATCCTTATATAGAAGACAGGAAGGTAAGAATTGAGAGAAATTGTCGATTTAAAAATAAAACGCCCACACTCGGTGAGTTTGGGCATGGAAAAAAATTTGGCAGATGAAAGGTTTACAATTTGGATGTAGGAGGATAAAGGTACCGGAGAAGACCAAAGGTGACAGACATAAATTTAGATCACGCAAGGCAAATTTGCTGAGATTGTGATGTATGACACTCAGTCCTCTCCGTCTACTTCGTAAGAAATCTGATGTGTCGATATGCAAATATGTATTATTCTAAGTATTAATTACTATCGAATCCCCTAATATCGCACCCGTGTCTGCATCAGTTTGCAGTTAGGTAAATTGATACGCCTGTAGCCAAAATTCGACCGTAGACCATAGTTATCATATGAATGTAGTGTGTTATATTTATTTTTATTTATTTAATGTTTTTCTAATGCATATTACTTAAAATTATTTGGTTCCTGCAGTCTTCCGCAATGTAAACTTTAACTGTGCCACATTTCAAACTCCGCTGTACGCGTAACTGTTGAAAAAAGGGGTACAAAGTTTTACTTAACGTATTAGGTACTCGTAATAGTTACCAAGCATTATCTAGCAAAACCTAGAAAAGGCTAATGCTATAAGTATCATTCCTGTTTTGGTCTAAGCCTCCTAAAAAGAATAAACTATCTGCCTTTAAGCTAGGCAGCTCGAAAAAGGTGAGCGGCGGCTATATGCATCACTATCGTGACTGCTAGATGGTAGAGTTGCAACGTAGGTACCTATCGCCCGAATCAGCGCGCATTCCAATTTACGTCCTTATTGAAACACTAATGGCCAATTGCACTAACCTTGTCTTAGCTTAAGACAATCTTTTGAGCATGCTGTCACATTCTTTTCATTTAAGCCAAAAAATGACAGCATACTATTTAGGATTTTCCTAACTTAAGACAATGTTAGTGCAATTTACCGTAATTTGCTTTATTCTTAAATCGGCGCTTATTCTGTCTTGTTTATTCTTATGTTTTGCTACGTCGTAGTCGATACCATTAGAGAATACGATATCCGGTAAACTTGCCTATGCATGTAAAATTACACTATGATTATTTTGTCCATTAGGAAAGCCACCTGCTTGTGTGCTATTAAGCAGCAAAGTATCCTGGTGTATGTAAGAAAAGATATCTTCAACCTTTTATTTTATTAACGCATTTTGGTTAAATATATACTTAATCAATTTATAATTAGGTGAAACATCTAGTGGCGCGCCTTGACAGTAACACAGACTCGTATGCCGTGAAGTCAAACCCATGAAGTTCTAGGTAAACAGCTTCATGGTCAAACCACAACCGTTTACCGATAGTACTTAGTATATCAACGTTAAATTGTAAAAATCGTCAGTTTATAATAGGGAGTTGACAATTTGGTTAGGTTAGCAGATTTTTTGTAGTATGTTTAGGGTAGATTATAATCTAACTACGAGTATATTTACAATTTTACGGTGACATATATACACACTGTGTATATTTTTAAATAAATAATAATGTTAGAATATAATGATATATTTTTCGTTATGTATCTACCTATAATTTTATTTTAAATCACACACATTTTTTACACAAAATGTGTATAAAATTTCAATGTTTCACAGTTGCCAGGCGTCCCACAAATGCTCAATTTCTTTACTTTATTCATACAAATATTTGTAATCCATGCATAATATGTACATAAATGGTTATGTTATATATTATGGTAACTTAGTGTTAGATAATAAATGTAAACCAAATGAAAACATAAACTAAAATTGGGGTACACAAAATGTAATCAAATATACGCATTGCAAGCAAAAACAATAAAACACAAAATGTAGTTTCGGCAAGGTTTGTGCGAAACGTAGGCAATATCATCATGAACAGTTTACCTACCTCCATTGGTCATTCGGGTAATTTGATTAACTCGCCCCACCACTCGTTTTATTGCCCTATATTTTCTGATTAGGCTCTTGGTCGGTGTTCACTGTCATGGCTCCGTAATTAACGGGAATTGGATGCGATTGTATATAGTTACCTTTTGAGCGGCAAATAGGTAGGTACATAAGTATAATACAAAATCACACAGCAGTAAACGTTTACAATTAAGTTTCATTATTTCCAGCCTTTGTATTAAAATTAAAATATTAATGTTATTACGTAAGTTCCGTTTAGATTCAAGAAGACAAAGTAAAATAATTAAATATACCTAGGTACCTATACCTAAATACATCATATTATAGGTATATAATACGTAATGCGAATTTTTTTTATAGGTACGTCTTTTTACAAAAATTGTGCCAACTGAGGAGTAATATTTTTATATAATACCTATGCGTTAGAAATAAATTAATTTATTAAAAAATATAACACACACTACCATGTGTTTAACACACACACACACACGTAGTACACTATTATATATTTTACTATTTTGTGTGATTTAAGTCCGTTGTCGAGGAGAAATTTTAATAAAGATAGTCATAGTTTGTACTATCCTATAATTTGTCTTATAGATATTTTTGCTTTAACATCAATAGAATTAGGTACTTATATAACAGAGCAATCGCTAGTATAGATTGATACATCAATTTGTACAAGTTAATTCGAAATCTCACAGCTGAATATATTAAACCTAGTAAGTTATCAAATATTATACCTACTGTTATGTTTTTTTATATCATAAGATAGCAAACAAGCAGACGGTTCTCCTGATGGAATAAGAAACCATTGCCCATAGACACCAAAGATGTTAATGGCGCATTGTTATCCGTACGACGGGATGGCAGTGCTACATGCACAAGTACACCAGCTACCTTACCCTCCAAACCGGAACATGACATTGACAATCATCGACGCTATTGCGGCAGGAATAGGTAGGTAAGACGGTGGTACCAAACACCCGGGCGAGACGCTACGGAACTCCATCACCTAGTAGTCACTATGGTAGTGACATGTATTGCCAATCGATCGCCTTTTACAACCTGCCTGGCAGAACGGCAGTTGGCCTATTCTTCAAAGGAATCCAAACCAACACGGGGGAAAATGTTTTGTATAACACAATATTCATTCACAAACTAGTAGTAGGTAATTTTTAAATAGTATTCAAGTAGGTACTGTAAAGAACACGTAAAGAGGGATATGATGAATGAGATGGCAATTGTCGCGTGCTCATAACTTGCGAAAAACACATTAAAACAAACAGTGCAGTAAAAATAAATCTAACTGCCTATAAAAACTGCCATAACTATCACTTAAACGCCATTATGTATGAGCAACTTTTATCTCCTCGATACCGGAAAATATTTATACATTCTGAATTTTAAAACCATGAAGATTGATTTAACTTTATTTTTTTATATTTTTAATTTAGCTTAATGGCAGACGTTACGCCTATCAAGTTATAGAGAAAAAGCCCATAACACGTACAGATAGCTAGCTAGTTCTCGAGGTTCTTTCGATTTTGATGATACCATAAGGATATGCACTATTATTTTTTGAAATATTTATTGCTTCTCTGTGCTTTTAGAAATGATCAGATTGATCGGGTACCTACTGTCCCAAGGTGTTGTCAAGAGTTTTCGCAATCAACGTGTTCTTATGAAGAGAGTAATTAATGTGGAGGAACCAAGACAAATATGCAAAGATCGTGACATATGGCATTCGGTGTTCTCTACCTACCCCGTAAGAGATATGGCGTGAAGATATGTAGGTATGTATGTGATTTAGAAAGTATATTATAGCGTCAGACCCAGTCGTATCTATTCAATATTACGACAAGCGGGGCGCGGTCAATTATTCTTTTAGTAAATAAAAATCATTAGATTATTAGCAAATACCCTTGTCAATAAGCAATCGTTAGAATTGTGTACTTAATTTATCCATAGCTTGGTGCAATGTAATTTCGCCAATATCACAGTTCATACCTCACAGTTCCCAGGCATAATGTTTCAGCCCGAAAACACTCGAGACCTTTGGTCAAAAGTTCATAACGAGCCGAAATCCTGGTTCCGCTTACTCTCCCACTTATCGTCAATATACTGCCTTAAGCCGAGGATTGATCTTATAAGAGACACCCTTAGGGCTCTAAGCCCACCAAACTTAAACTGTGCTTGAACACTTTGCTCGCCCAAAACACCCAGTTTTACAGTAAAATTCCTAATTCGTTTCCTGAGTAATTAATTCCTAAATTGGTTTGAAAAAAAAAACAAAAGTAGTGACTAGGACACGTTAGAGTTTCAATTTTTATAACATGGATACTTCTAGTGGCATTCTGTTTTCACTCCGTGACTCATAAAAAAGCAAAATGATATTTCCTTTAAGAGTCGGATAACCTATACACAATCAGAAACTAGTTTGTGTAGTCCACTAAGTGAGAAAAAGGAAAAGTTTATCGTTGTTTTCTACAAAGCTTTTAGCTGTAACACTTTTAAAAATTTACGAGATACGAAGCATAATGTCCAGATTAAATTTAAAAGTTAAGATTCAAATGTGGTATATCTTCTGGTGTATTGATACCACAATGTTTATCGTAGCCGCGTCGACTTAACACAATAATAATAAAGGCAATTTATTAGACATCTCGGGGAGACTCGTTATCGATGTCAATTAAATATCATTTTTATTGGGAATTACTGGAAACGCCCCGCGGTTACTTATTTCATATTTATTTTGGTTGTTTATTATTTTTAAATGGAATGCAACTTAATAAATCGTTTTTTTATATATACCTATCATAACATAGCAAACAAGCAGATGGGTCTCCTGATGGAAAGAGTAAAGTTTCGCCTATAGACACCGAAGATGTTTATTTATTTATTTGTGCGTTAATAGTGCGTTGCTATCTTGTGGCCAGGTCTTAATGCCACATGCACAAGTTTACCGGCTACCTCACCCTCCAAACCGGAACACAACGGTGACAAACACTGACGCTATTGCGGCAGGAATAGATAAAACGGTGGTACCAGACCCAAGCGAGACAAAGCTGAACTCTACCACCTAGTGGCCACGATGGTAGTGACTCACATAGCTAATTAGTCGCCTTTTACGACATGCTTGGCAGAACGGCAGTTGGTCTATTCTTCAAAGGAGCCCGAACCAATACGGGATATTCGCATAAGTATACCGTCTACCTTACCTCCAAACTGGAACACGACAATGACAAGCACTGACGCTATTGCGGCAGACTACGGCGACATACTCTTCTACCTGGTGATCATGATGGTAGTGACGTGAAGCCAATTTTTTACCATTTATGAACTGCCTGGCGGAGTGACTGATGGTCGATATTTCAAAAATGGTGATAATTTTCAACAACTATTGGTCTGGGCTCATTTGGAGAATAGACCAACTGCCGTTCTGCCAGGCAGGTCGTAAAGGGCGACCGATTGGCTATACGTATCACTGCCATCGTGACTACTACATGGTAGAGTTCCGCAAGGTCTCGCCCGGGTATTTGGTACCACCGCCTTACCTATTCTTGCCGCTGTAGCGTCAAAGCTTGTCATTGTCGTGTTCTGGTTTGGAGGGTAAGGTAGGTGGTAGACTCATGCATGTTGCAATGCAATCCCACCTCGCGGATAGCAAAGCACCATTAACATCTGTGGTGTCTACAGGCATTGGCTGTCTCTTCTTCACCGAGGGCATCATTTGTTTTGTTTGCCATTTAATTGCCAGAGGCAGAGGCCATTGCCAGAGGCTTTTTTGCCATTTAAATGTCAAAAGGTTTAACATCTCTGCCTACAATCATTTCCGTTGCGGAAACAGCACGGAATGCATCTATACTTTCACATATTATGACGTATATGGTTGCTGATGTTACGTTTATCAAAAACACGGTTCCTGATAGCTCTTCGTGATATGGTAAGTATTGCGCAGTGACTGCCGCTTGACCTCAATCTCAATGCAATAACGTTCTTAATCATCTACGAAATTATTCATTGGGGCGTTAATATTGGTATACCACAGGGATCTATATTGGGACCTTTACTTTTTCCGATATATTGGGTAAACTTAAAAGTTATAAGGATATTGAATTATAATATTTACTAGCCGTTTACCGCGGTATAATTCATGTAGGGCCCGATATCGCGGGAAAATGGGGATCAAATATAGACTATATAGCTCAAGGATTATGTAACTTCTTAGTGGTAAAAGAATTTTCAAAATCGTTAGAGTTGTTCGTGGGTTACATCCTCTAAACAAACTCACAAACCTACAAACTTTACCATATTATAATATTACTATAGAATTATAAATACAGAAGTTCAATTTGACAGGCTCACTTAAATAACTTGAGCAGGAATACATTAAGCACGTGGTTGTATATTCTTCGACTTTGACCCTGTAACCTATATTCGATATCACCTTATGTGTACTACGACCAAACATGACGAACGTACGATATTTGATCATTCGCGTAATACTCGACTTGAAATCCGGTTTTAAAGATCCTTTTGCAATGTCAAAGAATGTGGTTACAGTGTCAAGGAAAGAATGACAGTTATTTTTTTTATATTATTAGATAGGAAACATGCTGATTGCTCTTCTGATGGAAAGAAAAACCATTGCCTATAGACACCAAAGATGTTAATGGTACGTTGCTATCCGTGTGGCGGGATGGCAATACCACATGTAGTTATTTCGTGTTGGTTCGGGCTCCTTAGAAGAATAGACTAACTGCCGTTCTGCCAGGCATGTCGTAAACAAGCGACTTATTGGCTATGTAAGCCACTACCATCGTGGCTACTAGGTGGTAGAGTTCAGTATTGTATCGCCCGGGTCTGGTACCACCGCCTTGCCAATTCCTGCCGCAATAGCGTCATTGCTTGTCGCTGTTGTGTTCCGGTTTGCAGGAGGTAGCCGGTAAAGTTATGCATGTGGCATTAAGCCCTCCCCACAAGATACCAACGCACCATTTTTCTTCACCAACGTCTTTGGGTGTCTATAGGCGATGGTTGACTCTTCCATCACGAGACCCATCTGCTTGTTTGCTATCTCTCTTCAAAGGAGTGCAGACCAACACGGCGGATACTGTCAGAAACACGCACGGTTGTGAATTTCTGTGGTGGTAAGGGTCAAATTCTGAACTTTGCCATGGTCCGATGATGAAAATAAAGGGCAGAAATTATCCCAACAAAATGATATATCTCCCTTTGATAGATATGACAAAAGACAGAAAGAACCTACATCTCTGCGCAAAGCCAAAATTTAAGGCTGAATAGCGATTCGAACCTAGCCTATTTAGGTTTCATTAAGAGAAAAAGGCTAGTACTGAGGAGTTACAGCCCAGAGATGAGAACAGTATTTTATATGAAAGCTGAGGCCGAATTTACGCTTTTTAAAATTTTGCCAAACATCTCATTAAAGGTAAGCAAAGGTTAACCTTTTTGCTTCCTCAATATGTGTGGTAACTTAAAATCACTTGACGGTTATTTAATGTGTGTGACATTAAAAAAGGTCTCGCTACCATTATTACTCGTACTCGGGTTACGCAAGTTGATGATTCTTCTTAAATTGACTTCAAAACGCATTTATTTTGATAGGGTCACACTAAAGAGAAATGCCATTGTCCATCTTCGCGATGAAATATGGCGTTAATTATTAACGTGTGTCAATTATTAGTGTGGCCATCCAACGCATTAATTCTCGCGTTAATTACTAACGTGTGTTAATTATTAGTGTGGCTGATTCAACGCATTATTTCTCGCGTTAATTACTAACGTGTGTTAATTATTAGTGTGGCCGCTTCAACGCATTAATTACTAACGTGTATTAATTATTAGTGTGGCTGATTCAACGCATTATTTCTCGCGTTAATTACTAACCTGTGTTAATTGTTAGTGTGGCTGATTCAACGAATTAATTCTCGCGTGAATTACTAACGTGTGTTAATTATTAGCGTGGCCGCTTCAACGCATTCATTCTCGCGTTAATTACTAACGTGTGTTAATTATTAGTGTAGCCGTTCAACGCATTAATTCTCGCGTTAATTACTAACGTGTGTTAATTATTAGTGTGGCTGCTTTAACGCATTATTTCTCGCGTTAATTACTAACGTGTGTTAATTATTAGTGTGGTCGTTCAACGCATTAATTCTCGCGTTAATCTCTTTAATATGCCTGCCGCCTGTCTTTTTAGCTGTCCT
>DWBA01000086.1:0-17636 GCA_018236825.1 Apodemia zela | reverse complement strand
TAGCCCGGACATACATACAGACAAACAGACAAAAATTCTAAAAACTATATTTTTGGCTTCGATATCGATTGTAGTTCTCGCCCCAAGTATTCTTCAAAAAAATATTCAATGTACAGTTTTGACTTTCCACGATTTTATTATATGTATATATGTTAGTAATATACTCCTGAGAGGTTGTTAATGTTTTACCAATAACCCTGTAGACTGCTAACGGCACTTTATCCCTATCTTTATCCTTTACGGTTCTCTAATGTTAGTGAAAGAGTGCTGCTAGTGGCTCTCTATGACATCGTTTTGTAGAACGAATTGTCCGTCGTCGAATTCAAACCTAGGAACCCGTGTGTCTCCGAAAGCGGTGCCACTAGACCACTGAAGCAACAAGTTACATCGTTTAACACTGCATGAGTCTATATAGTTTATTATCTGTACAACGGTACTAGTTGTAGGGCTGTCACAATTTACTACGGGGGATATTTTTTTTAAATTTAATAATTGTAAGTTGCAAAGTTTAAAATATGCATTATATATGGCTTATCCATTGCTTAACCTGTGCTAAATTCAAGCTTCAACCCCCTATATGATGTAAGTAAAAAAAGTTTTTGAAAAAGGGGCATAATTTTTAACGTACATCGATAACTTAATAGCTATTTCTTTGCAAAGAAATTTTCTCATTTAGAAAGTTTTAATAAAAACTATATTTTTATAAATTATGACTGTCTGCCTACCAATTTGTCTACTACAAACTTTAAAATTGGTCTACTGCAAACAAACAAATCTTACCGCCCTGTTAGTCGAGTCGTTAGCAAAACTAAATACGAATCAATGGGGTTCGGGTTCGATTCCCGACAGGGACAAACAATTGTGTGATAAGCATAGATGTTTGTATTTCTGGGATTGGGTATTTATTTTGTATGTAACTGTATTTATACGTGTATATTTCTATATATTAGTATCGTTGACTAACACCCATATCACAACCAAATAATTTACTTACTTTGAGTTTAAATCGATTCGTGTTATTTATCCAGCGATATTTATATATTTACATCTTTATATTATTCGTATTGACATTAGTAAAACAAACAGACTTTTTATAGAAACTTTCCTCACTCGTTCAAAAAGACGTTTGTGGCAGCCCTATTAACTAAAGCGGACACGCCTTAACGTGAGGTTTCACTATCGTTTGTGAAAACTGTATTTTGACTTATGGCGTTGACCCGCCGGTCGCTGGATTCCAAATGAAATATTAAATAAAACTAAGTATTTCTTTACTTCATTGTAACAATAAGAATACATTTATTTGAGAAACACAAAATAAGAAAAAAAAAATCTATTAACCGGTTGACCCTGCAGGCCATCCCTGACACTTCCCGCTATATTGCGGTATTTTAAGCTCAAAGGAGCAAAAACTATTCCTAAACATTCAAGTTTGTTACAAATGACAATATTTTAATTTTTGAACATTTTCAAAACGACGATAAATTTTGATCTTACGAATGGCATTCAACGCAGTTTTTAAGCTTTAAAATGGTTAAGTATTGTAAAAAATTATGTTCTTCAAAAATGTTCGTCATTGATAAATTCGTTTGGAATTTTGATCCGATTTACGGTATTTGACGCTGTTTTTCAAGTAGAAGAGCTGATTAGATATTTCAATTAATCGGTATATTAGTCTGAAAGGTATTTAAAAAATATGGAGTAAATGAAAACAACATAGTTTTGATAATTGGAAAGCTGAGACTTTTGAAAACTTGATTCAAATTAAAGTTTTAAAACTGCACTGACGCAGTTTTTTAAGTACCTACTAAAATAGTATAGAAAGTAAAAAATCGATTGGTTGGAAAATCTCGAAGTTAGGCCAAATGTCACTTAAAACCGCCCCGTTGGTCGAGTGGTTAGCGAACCTGACTGCGCTGGACAAGCATTTGTGTGATGAGCATAGATGTTTGTATTTCTGGGTTTGGGTGTTTATTAAATATACTCGTATAAAGTATTTATATATGTAATTCTATGTATTAGTATCGTTGACTAACACCCATAACACAAGCAAATAATTTGCTTACTTTGGGGTTAGATTAGATTTGGGGAATATTTATTTATTTATTATTTATCATGAAACCGGTTCCCTTGGGATAGGCAAGGCCGAACGTCAGTAGACATTCCGGTTGCGATTGTCAGTTCGTGAGATGAGTGATGTGATCTCCATTACTGACCAGATAACTATCACTACCGTTAGGTTCTTGCGACAGGGGCGTAGCTACCGCCGTATCTGCCGTATCAATTATACGGGCCCCCGTTCGTAAGCAAGAACTAATAAAAACTTTTGAATATTTTTTATTTCAGAAATCCCGTCCCGCGTAAAGCGTGCTTTCAAAAGTTGGCAACACCCTACATATTTCCCCATTTAAGTCCATATACTTCAACGGGGGAATCCTGCAATAATCGATGTACATACGACGATAAACCACGGAGAGCAGTGTTTATTGAAGCGTTTTATCTAATTGCGCATTACATTGTAATACAATACAAACAATTTTTCTTTTGGTTTAGTAGTATTAGTAGCAATTTGAAAAAATGACAAAATATTGGAAAAAGTGACAGATAGATAATTATGGTGAATAAATATTTAATAAATTTTAATTTTATTTTATCATTTTTTTCTCGTATCCAAATCGCTTCACCCGCTGAAGAACCACAGACAGATACATACATATTATAGTGGTCAAACTTATTACACATTTTTTCGCGTCAGAAGTTACGAAGTATGTACTTGAAAATATGTTACCTGGATAATTCTGATGGCTTGGTCTAGAACAGATTTCGTATCTGTGAGGTAATCGGTGTTGGGTAGCGGCAAACGACTTAGATGTGCTTGTAGCAACAAGAATGCTTTCACATTTGATGAATCCAAAGACAAAGAATCCACTGGCAAACGGCATTGTTGGGATAATTCACTGAAAAGGTATTTATCAATGATATTTTAAGAAAGATACGTCACGTCTATTCTTTACACACAACATAATTGTGCCGCGACACATGACACGCTACAAGTGCGACAGGAAATATCCAAAGCGTAAGAGTAAAAAAGACAGCTATTTGTAATTAGTACAGCCACAAATAGCTCCGACTGACAGAATTGGTCACAATAAGGACCAATTCACGGCACGCGTTTGGTGCGTTGGTAGTTTATCTTTATATATTATAATATCATTGTAAAAACCGCTAAATACATCTGTTCACCGGTATTTTTTAAACCGGTATCAAGCCCTGCTTAATACACTGATCACCCTAAAAAGTGTTTTTGTGAGATTCATAAAAAACTCTAATCACGCAGTTAACTATTGTGTAAAAATATTTGTTGATTTTAAAAACAGTAGATGGTTTTCTCGGTTTAAAAAAGGTTACCGTTGCATATACACGCTAAATATATTTTTAGAGCAGGGAAGATACTTTCCGTGGCAGGGAAGTAATGCATGCATGTGATATGCATACGTTTACTGGCTACTGACCAACCCGTAAGTCGAGTGGTTAGCGAACCTAACGAGCGTAGATATTTGTATTTCTGGGTTCGGGTGTTTATAAAGTATATAAAAGTATTTATATATGTAATTCTATGTATTAGTATCTTTGACTAACCCATATCACAAGCAAATAATTTGCTTACTTTGGGGTTAGATCAATTCGTGTGATTTGTCCAGTTATATTAGTATTTATTATGGAACTCAGCCAGTTAGTTATTTATTTATTTATTTTATTTATACTTTATTGCACACCAAATATAATTCGGTTAATTTTTTGTGAAAATTGAGATTTCTATTCGTCAAAACGCACCAACGTCTATAATTAATATAGGTATTTATCATTTTCCTAATCATTTTGCTAAATTTTAATCATTTTAATGAAAAACGTTTGCATTCTCAATCAAATAAGCATAATCCATAACATATCATTTTTATCACTTGATTATTAAGATCACATTATTTGATAAAGCATTGAAAGTAAAATAAATACCGCTACAATTATAGGAGACTTGTTAATAACAAGTGCAATATGAAGGTCTTTTGTTTCATAGTTTTATTCGGTATAGGTATGTATAATTTTAATATTTTACGTCCACTAAAAATATCTAATTGGCTATGCAAGTCACTAACATCGTGGCTACTAGGTGGTAGGGTTCAGCATTGTCTCACCCGGGTCTGGTACCACCGCCTTACCTATTCCTGTCGCAATAGCGTCAGTGCTTGTCACTGTCGTGTTCCAGTTTAGAGGATGAGGTAGCCGGTAAACTTATGCATGTGGCATTAAGACCTTGCCACAAGATAGCAGCGCACTATTAACATCTTTGGTGTCTATACTCTGTGGCGAAGTCTTAATGCCACATGCATAAGTTTACCGGCTATGGGTCTCCCGATGGAAAGAGACTCTTTTCATCAAGAGACTAATCTGCTTGTTTGCTATCTTATAATATAAAAAATCTGTTAAGCGGTTGACCCTGCAAGCAATCCCTGAAACTTCCCACTAAATTTGAAGCTTAAAAAAGCAAAACCTATACCAAAGCATAGATTTTTGAGCTCAAAGAGTTCAAAAATCTAAGGTTTGTAAAAATTACAGCCCTTTAATTATGAAAAGATAAATATTTTCAAAATTACGATCAATTTTGAATTTTCAAATGGCATTCAACGCAATTTTATAACTCTAAATTTGTTTTATTAGCTAATTAAATGTATAGGTTGAAAAATGTCAAATCACAGTTTTCAAAAAATTTCGCCATTCATAAATCCCGAACGGATCAACCGATTTTCATGCAATTTACGATATTTGACGCAGTTTTTTAGACAAAAAAGCAGATAATAATTTGAATCAATCGGTAACTAATTTCGAAAGTTATTTTAAAAATATAAAGTAAGTTTGCTATAAATTACATTATTTTAATATTTGGAAAGCTGTAACTTTTCAAATCTTAATTCGATTTTTAATTTTGAAACGGCATTTAACGACATATTTTAAGTACTAAAACATTGTTGCAGGTAAAAAAATTATTGGTCGAAAAATCTCGAAGTTATGTCGAAAAAACACTTTTTTAAAAATTATTCGTCAACGATAACTGCCGAACGGATGAACCGATTTTAATGCAATTTACGTATTGGACGCAGTTTTTTGTGGAAAAGAGCAGATCGAGTCCCATCGAATGAAGTTAAAGTATCAAACTGAATTGGTGAAAGTTGTTTTATGAAAACTTAATTAAACTGTATTGCTTTTTTTATCACAAGATAGCAAACAAGCAGATGGGTCTCCTGGTGGATACTCAACCATCTCCTATAAACACCAAAGATGTTAACTGTGCGTTGCTATCTTGTGGCGAGGTCTTAATGACACATGCATAAGTTTACCGGCTACCTCACCCTCCAAACCGGAACACGACATTGACAAGCACTGACGCTATTGCGATGGAATAGGTAAGGCGGTGGTACCAGACCCGGGTGAGACAACGCAGAACTTTACCACCTAGTAGCCACGATGGTAGTAAAGAAAAGTCAGGCAGGCAGAGATCATAGAGCGAGAAAGGACCTGACATAATTAACTGTGTGTGTATTGAAGTCACCACCGCCCATAGATATCCGCAATACTACAGATCTTGCAGTTCCCTTGCCGGCCTTTTTAGAATTAGTAGACTCTTTTCTTAAAGATCCCTAAGTCGTATCCACTCGGAAAGAACACCGCCAGTAATTATATAATAATGCTAGACAAATTACACGAATTGTTCTCACTCCAAAGTAAGCAAATTCTTGGCTTGTGTTATGGGCGTTAGTCAACTATACTAATACATAGAAATACACATATAAATACTGTTATATACATAATAAACACCCAAACCCAAAAATACAAACATCTATGCTTATCACACAAATGTTTGTTCCTATCGGGAATCGAACCCGAGCTTCATCGATTTGTAGTTAAGTTCACTAACCACTCGACCACAATTGATTTCATAAAATTGATTTTACAAAGGTGTAGTTCCAGGCAAAAAGTGTTTAGAGAATAACATAGTAGTGGATATCTAGCCATCGAGGTGGTAAGGGTGGAACTTAGAACTTTAACGCGGTGTCATATTAAAATTAAATATAATTTAATATAATAATATAATATAATTTAATATTATTCAGCAGCTGGAATCAATATGAAAACTTACAATCCATATAAATGTTATAAATGCAAAAGTTTGGATGTATGTATGGATGGATGGATGGATGGATGTTTGTTGCTCAATCACGCCAAAACCACGGAACGGATTTGGATGAAATTTGGCAGACAGGTAGATGATGACCTGAAATAGCACATATAGGCTACTCTTTATCCCGAAAAAATGAGTCGTTCCCGCGGGATTCACCAAAAACTTTTATAATGCAGCAGGCTGCACGCTGCAGCTAGCATTATTTGCAAGTAATATGGTCCACATTATTTTGTCAAGTATGCAAACATTGACAAAGTAAAGTCAAATATAAATGTTATCTTCAGTATAAAAAGGTTATTCTTTCAATAGCATACACCAATTTGGCTTTTAACTTTCTAACGTGGAATAAATTTTCTAGATATGTATAATATATTATTACGTGACACAAAAACAGTGTACCCCTTTTCAACGGACTTTCCAAATGGTTCGACTTCGGGAAACCGATTAAAATTAGTAATATTTTGAAACTATATAATATGTAAGTACATTTCAACATAATAATTTACAGATACAATTTTTGTCATAAGCTTCAAAGGCTCCTTGACTAACAAGCGAGCGAGATATGTGATATTATGAGTCATAATTTATCACATTATTCTGCATTACAAACAAAACGTAACAACGTCATAATTACGCCATATTTTAAAACTTGTTTTGTTTTGTCATGATGCAATTATGTCAACACATACTCGAGTACATATACTAGTAGATATTGTAACCTCAATATAGTATAATCATTTAAAGCAAGCCTAAAATCAAGACGGATATAATTTAAATACCCATTTGTGCTGGCTCCGGTTGTTATAGCGATTAATTAGAAAATTTGCCTAACAATTTTTTTTATTTTTTTTTATTAAATATAGAGGAGCGCTTGATCACGATCTCGCCTGATGGTAAGGCAAGATGTGGCCTAAGATGGAACGCGCTTCCCTAGAAGATACCTGTTCACTCTTTTCTTGAAGATCCTTAGATTATACTCGTCGGGGAACACAGACTCAGGAAGCATGTTCCATTATCACCAATAGTTTGGGTCTTGCAATGACTCATTTGGAAATGGTACAACCGCTTTAACATTGGATCACCTGCCATCGCAGCAGTACCCTTTAACATAATGTCCCGGCTCAGAAGGTAAGCAACTAGCTACTACTTACTAGATGCTACTTTTTTATCATTAGATAGCAAACAAGCAGATGACTCTCCTGATGGAAAGAGAAACCATCGTCCATAGACACCAAAGATGTTAATGGTGCGTTGCAATTCATTATTTGCGAGAATAAAACTTAAAAAGGAATTAAAGCATTTTAATTCGTTGTTTTCCATGGATTTTTATGTGTCTTCGGTAATATCATTGAAATAAAATGACGAAATGGAACAAGGTAACCTTTTTTCAGAAATAAAAAAATAACCTACACTTGGGAAATCAAAATTTAGTGCCTCAGCTTTTGTTGAGTGTAGTGCTGTTCTATTTTTAAGAATATCCTTCGGTTCGGTTAGTAAAAAGTGCGTTGAGTTCGCATATATTGTGAGTATTTGTTTGTGCTACTGATGCGGTGGAGTGTGGTAGATGAGGATGAACAACCCCTGCTGCTATAATATCAGTGTTCACCACTACCGTGATTAGTTAACCATATAAAATTTGCACGAGATATATATTCCAGGCAGGAAGAGAGCTGCACATTATCAACATCTAAGAAACGTGGTGATTACTTACCGTTACAACTTTTTGGTTTACAATATAATTAAATACACAAGTGTTTAAGTAGCTGTAAACAAGAAAAATACTTAAAACGTAATAACACGCCTTCAAATTGCTCTAATACGCGCCCGAAATCGTTATTACGCTTATTGCTGAAGTTACTACAAAGATAATAATTTAAGTAGGTAATCATAGCGTAGACTAATTCAAGAATGTTTTTATTCCAAATGGAGCATGAAGTTTTATTACTTCTCTACGAAAACGTGAGGCCCCAGGCGCAAGAAATTATTCCAACGTTGAGCGTAAACAACAACAAACCAGATTTGGTGTTGGAGGCACTTATGTTTATTGCGTCAAACTACACAATATCACAAATTTCACACGGAAATCTCCGACATGCATGAATTTGTCGCAGCAGCCATCTATAACAATATGGCTTTCACTATAACTTCGTAAAAGTAGTCTATTAACTGGCACAGTTTTTTATAACCTAATATCATGATCTTAGGATTTTTTCATCTAGATTATATAATAGGTACTGTTGTTGTATTTCTGTCGATCTAACTTAATATATACTTAATATAATATCTAATATACGCTATTAATACAAGTATTTCAATTTTAGATATTAACCACGCTTAAAAACATAAAACATTTTCCTTGGGTTCTGACCAACACGAGGAAATGTCACAATAATTAGAATTATTAATGAATAATGTTTGTTTTAATGCAGTACTACATCTTATTTTAACACATCAATATTAACCGAATTTCAACCGATTTCCCAATACGGCTGTATTTTTTTTATTAAGTTTGTTACCTCAGAACTCGGTCATTTTTGAATTGATTTTGTTTTTTTTTTTGTTTGGGAGGTTAAATTTCCCGCATGGTCCTAAATAAATTTGAAAAAGATCTAATTCACGGTTCTAGATCTCTGGGACCATGAATCAAATCTACAGAAAGTTGGAAGTCAGTGGTTGCTGATTTAGTGCAATTAAATTGTTTTGTTTCTTACGGATTAACCTGTTGAAAAATATACACCTGTCACTTGGTTTCCTATAAATATGTTGAAGATCTCATTCAGACTTAAAGATTAACAGAAGGCAAACGGTTGTTGCAGTTCTACTCCGTTTAAATTATCTTAATAGCGCTATAATAATTTAAACTTGATGTATTAATGTCATCCTATGTCCATATATTATTGACCAGTTGGGTTCAGTACAATACTTAAAATAATTCGGTATTTACGTGTGTATATGTGACATTAAACTTCGATAACAATTTGACTCTTCTTTTGTCTTAACAGCATGCGATTGTTCACACGTTAACTACACATTGTTATCACTTACTCACACAAGCGGCACATGTAAATGAACTTCGTTTACATAAAAATGTAAGATTATCGCTATCATACATTTAAAACCACGTATATGTTCTAGTTTTCTCTAATTTTCAATTGCACGTTCAAAATTTCCTCATATTTGGTTAACACTAACGTTGAAATAATTAATAAACCATATTTGAGGAATTGTAAAAAATTACATGCTAAAATCTTTGAATTCAGTTGTATTTTTTTATATGTGATGCTTTTTAAAGCATTCTATGACTTACTATGCTATAAGAGATATTTTTTGACTATAAAATATTTGATTTGAATAACAAATTCTTCTTTGTAAGTAATGTAATAAATATATTTGAATATTTTAATGGAAGTAAAATATTTATTTTATGCGTAGGTATTATATGTAAGTGCTTGTTAAAAATAGTTTGGTAGATTTTAATATTTAAACAACACGTTAATAGGATATGAAGGTCACTGGGAAAAAGTAACACACATATTCTTGCAAACAAAAAGTATTTTTTTCTTTGCAAGAATATGTAGTCTGCGTATTGTAACTACATGTTTCTTTCAAACATGTACAATACACAGTGTTAACAATAGGTTGGTAAGTTTTTCAAATACTATAATACATTTTATATCTTCAAGTTAAATATTTTAAAGAGTAAGCAATAAAATCAAGTGAGTACTAAACATTATGGTACATTCAAAGTTGCCGTGCTTCTTCCGACTTATAAGTTTCCAATCATATAAGTTGCCGGTTTCGGATTACACCCTCTTCTTCCTTAAACAACATCTCACAACCTCTCACAATTCACAAAATTATTCATGTTATCGTCAGTCTTGGTTTCTTCAATTGCTACTACTACTATATCTCAACGTTTCAATTATTTACCAAATAAAAAAATGTATTCTCCTGTCCATTCTTTTATATTCTCGTATGAGGCATACCGAAGCTACAAAACCAAACCGATAATATAACCTGTTTCCCCCTCGTTTCCAAGTATCCGATGATCATATAGAACACAAGGCTATAATAATAAAACAGAAAGCGAAATTCCATAAGCTATCTTAAACAAATCTAAGTTATCAATTCGCAACAGGCACATGAACCATTGCTATAAAATTAGAAAACATATTTATGATAATATAGGTCAACATGTTTCAGTGCTGCCCTAACTAGCGCTAGGCTTAATCTGTAATCTCATTAAAATGACAACAAGTCGCACGATACAGATCTCGTGCTACATATAGGGTCGATGCACCACAAAGTTCTAGTTCAAAGGGCCTAGCACAAATTTCGGTGTTTAAAATCTTGTCTTGGTTTAAATTAGCTATTCGATAAACGTAAAATAGTGGACTGATATGTCTTGCTGCTTAAAAATCGTAGATTTTGATGATTTGGCAAGAAGGGTAATTGAGAAATTATATTAACTACCGATTGCCCCCCTGATCGAAATTTGACTTTAATCTTATGACTGCGCTTGATAAAAGACTTATCCTTTCTAAGTTTGACGACAGACTTTAACAATAAACAAAATAGTACATATGTGTTTATGATATGATTTGTGTTAAATGACTGTATGTTTTGTTTATTTTTATTAATTTAATGTGTTAATGTTATACTAAATATTAGCTTTCTGCACTGATTCATCACTTAAACTTTAACTGCCAAATTTCATACTCCTCCGACCGCGTAATTTTTAGAAAAAGTATAAAAAAGTTTTCGCTTCATGTAATAATATATAGATATTAACTATAAGGTAACGGTTTCAGTTCTTATAAAAACCAAGACTACATTCATTTGCATTGATAACACTACTACTAAGAACAATTATGTAGACAGTGTAAACATATATTGTACTATTAACAAACCGATTCGAGCATGCACACATGCATACTACTAGCGTTCAGTATATCCCACCGACTATGTCGTAGCAATACGTGATAATGAACGAGACAGAATGAGTGTAGACTTGCACACACGATCAAACTTCTTTATTATTATTATTTTATATATCATAAGATAGCAAACAAGCAGGTGGGTCTCCTGGTGGAAAGAGTCAACCATCGCCTATAGACACCAAAGATTTTAATGATGCGTTGCTATCTTGCGGCAAGGTCTTAATGCCATATGCACAAGTTTACCGGCTACCTCACCCTCCAAACCGGAACACGACTGTGACAAGCACTGACGCTATTGCGGCAGGAATAGGTAAGGCGGTGGTACCAGACCCGGGCGAGACAATGCTGAACTCTACCAACTATTAATAAGACTTAAATAGTATATAGACTCTAATTAAAATCAAGTATAATATAGACTGTTAGTAATATACAGTTCAATTATTTTGTTCCTGTTTTATCCATTATTGAATGATCAAGAATAGACTATTGAGGTAACTTCATTTAGTACTTGAATAAATATGGTGCTAATGATAGGATTTTATGAAAAAATATTATGACTTTGTTTTTTTGATGAGAGTTGTGTATTTATAAAAATCCTATCTCAGACGATTTCTTGAAATTCCCGGATTATCTAGTGAAAAGCTAAATCGATTTCGAGAGGTATTCATGCTAGGCCCTCGGTTAGTGGATAAGGAACAGTCAACATGCTCCGAACAAACAAAGGACGCGCTGTTTTGCTTTATTTCGCAATGGGAATATTTGCTGTAGCCGCTTTTCCGGTTCCCATTCATCGACCAAAGAACACCAAGTATTACTTTTTAGAACCTACTCTTTGTGTCGAATTGCGTGAGCTGATTACATAAAATAAGAATATTTTCAGAAACTCTTTATTTCTAATAGTTCAGAAATACTATAACTTAACTTAAATATATTTGAGTATTTATATGTTTTTCTATGTATTAATATCGTTGACTTATACCCATACCACAAGCAAATAGTTTGCTTGCTTTGGGGTTAGAATAATTATTTTTGTTTATATCATTAAAAAGCAAACAAGCAGATAGCTCTTCTAGTGGAAGGAGAAACCATTGCCTATAGACATCAAAGATGTTAATGGTGCATTGCTATCCGTGTGGCGGGATGGTAATGCCATATGCATAAGTCTACCGGCTATCTACACTCCAAACCAGATTACATTGATAAACATTGACGCTATTGTGGCAAGAATATGTGGGCGGTACTATATACCGGCGAGACGTTGCGGAACTCTACTACCTTTTACGAATTGAATAGTAGAATGGCAGATGCTCTGTACTGATTTTGTCCAGCAGTATTAGTAATAAATTAATGTAATGTAGCCGATATGCTTATGCAAGTGGCATTTCGTACCTGAAACATGGACGAAAAACAACGATTATCGTCATTGGTATCCACAGTCTAAGGATATTTCTTCCATCAGGACAGCCATCTGAATATTTGCTATGCTATGATATAAAAAAAGAATACATTTTTTCCGTCCTATTGAGACAGCGATAAAAACAAAACAAAAGACTAAGCTTCTAAATCCCTCGCTCATAAAAGTTCTCATACCCTTTACACATTTAACATCATTCTAAGTATATTAATAAAAGCTACAGCTTTGCTAGGCTTTGGTTATCTTATAAGCAAGTAAGCCTTTAAATTAATAGGGTGGGCTTTGTTTAGAGTCGATTGCTAAGAACAAATTTAAAAAATCTTTTAAAATATGTATGATTGCGCCTAGCCTGCTGCGGTAGCTAAAGGTTTTTTGCAAATCCCATGTAAATAATGCATTCTTTAGAGATAAAAAAATAGCCTTTGTGTCAAATCTGGTCATAATTAATCTATATTATCTATATAAATATTAGAAATGCAAAAGTTTGGATGTATAGAGGGATGAATGGATGGATGGATGTTTGTTGCTCAATCACGCCTAAACGACTGAACGGATTTCTATAAAATTTTGCACACAGGTAGATAATGACCTGGAATAGCACATAGGCTACCTTTTATCCCAAAAACGAGCGATTCCTGCGGGATTTATCAAAAACTTTTATAATGCAGCGGGCTGCACGCTGCAGCTAGTATGCTATATATTAGACAAATTCAGCTTAAAAATTTGTAAACGGGTAGTTTTCAAATTTTTAAGGAAAAAGCTGGGTACCCGTTAATCGAATGATTAATAGTCCGTTACAAAAAAAAGTTAACTTCGTTTAACGGCAAAACGGCATTACATTTTGGAAGATTTGAAAGAAGTTAATGAGTCAGTTAACATATTTGAGAGTAAACTTAAAAGTTTAAATGTTAACACCGTTATTAACGATTAACAGGTTAACGGTTTAGTACCCAGTTCTAGTTTTCTATACAAAGTTTTAGGCGAAATACGTCCAGACGTTAAAATTTCTGTTTGCGTTTCTCTACAGACTTTCGCGTTTACAGTAACACTAGTTGTAGCTGTTGCTGTGGTTTCGTATGCGAGACTCAAAAATATTGCTTTCTTTCTCAATTGGGCTAATCGGTTGAATAGTTTCATGGTCTATAACGGACATAGGCACGAAAAAAAACGCAAAGAAAAGAAAACATGGCGTAAAATCAAGATTGAACTGAAGATGCATATGCCTAATTAACGTCATCTTTTTAATTACCTAAAATCTTATTATAACAGTATCCCATTATCCCGAAAGCTTGTGTGTAAAAATGTGTGTGTATGTATATTTCTTGCTCCTTCTCGTATTAGCAAGACGAGTTTGGAACAAATTTGGTGTATATTTTATTCCAGAAAAATACATTATACCCGTAGATGGATGCTATTCATAGTAATAGCAAAAAACTTTAATCATACAGTAAGTTGCAGAACGCATTTGGAGGTAAATACTGAAATAATGCACTTGTACTTTTTTTCAGTATTTACCTCCAAATAATGGAATTTCGACAAACGCCGACAATGGAAAATGTAAAATATATTGCAGGACGCAGTTAGTTTAACTAACAAATCTCACCATTATTAAACAATTATTAAGAATTGAAAAATAACATTTCAGACACACTAAAGACTGTAAAAGCACGGTACGATTTCCACAATGTAGCAACACAAAGCATCATTAGAGTTAATACTCTAATCTAAACTTGGCGATCCGGGTTTATAAGGCTTCATAATAAGGAACTAATGCTACAACGTTTTCAGTAAAATCATATACTAATGTTAGAAAAAAAGATAGATTTGTTTGTATTAGATAAACTTTTAAGACTGCGAGAAATATTAAATTCTATCACCTATAAAAAGTACCATGGTTTAAGGAACAAGCGAATAGTTCTCCTGATAGAAAAGAGATAACCATCGCCTGTAGACATTGAAGGCTATACTTGTAGCTTAGCAAATCTTTGGACAGGGGTCCCACAACACCAGTTTCTTCCTCATTAACGACATAATGCGCAGAGCAACTCAAATTGTCAGTGACACAGCTTTCTCTTTCTAACCATCAGAGGAGCAATTTGATATTCATGTAAAAGACTGATAGCCATAACATATAAAAATATCAAATAAAACTGACAAAATATTAAAAGTCAATTTTTAATATTTATTCAAAGTCTTACAGTAAAAGAATCGAAAATTTTATTCAATACTAAGAAATATATGAAAGTTATAAAAAATATTATGGATAAAATGACGGGGTCGTATATTACCGTTACTGGATAATAAGTGAATCTGAAGCGTGAAAAAATATAATAAATTATATAAATATATGAATCTCTCCACAGTTCCATCGTTGGACGGCATCCAATATAAACAACGCGAATAAAAATATTTAAAATAATTAATAACTCGATAACCTTGAGGGCGGTGTCAAAAGTCTCTGTAATAAGTGTGTTTAGTTTTTCATATCACAGAATTGCAAAAAAAATCAGATGGCTCTTGAGGAAAGTGATAACCATCGTCTATACTTAATGTGTCCATTTTGTTTTTAAGTCAGAGTGGGATGCTTACGGATATCGTGGCTTTGGAGTATAATAAAAAAATGAATTGTTGTCTATCCCAGTCAGTTACTAACTTTCGCTAATTTCTGCTGTCCTGAATAACGTTTGCGCGTCTCCAAAACGCAAAGAACTTGACTTAAAAGTACTTAAAATTATATATTTTTTTTTTTTTGCAAAAGTGAGTTTATTTTGCTCTCGCTGGGGACAGCGAGACAAACAGTCTAAAAGCGGGACCTATGATTACGCTATCATTGATGGTTACGCCATATCGCTGGTTGTAATACCACAAGCATATGTTTACGCAGCCAACCTTACCCAACAAACTGGAACACGGCAGTGAAAAATACTGACGCTATTGCAACAAATATAGGTGAAGCGCGGTGGTACTAAACTCAGATCATAAATATACAAATCAAACATATAAATATTCCTTTTGGTCTCATCAAACTCGGGTAAAAAATGAAAGATCATGAAGCTGAAAAATCCATTAAACGAATTTTATGTATTGACAGGTGTTTATATTTTATGACTGAAGAAAGAAATTTTAGCCATCCGCTGATCGAATGAATAAAATCATAGTTATTTTTCCGGAAATCAAATATAACAAATTATAGCTAACGTAACCCAACTGTTTCCTGCCGTTCTTATAATCATTTTTCTCACGATATAAACTTTAACTTGTTTTTTTTGTAATAATTATACTTTGAATTTATAATGATTTTTTTACGAAATATAGCAAATCCGTTGTGCTATAAATATGTGCAATTTCGTAGGTTCTGATGATGATTATTTTTTTATCAATCTACTTAAAGAAAGATGCTAACTGATGATGAAGTTTGATATCCTTATCCTTTATACCTTTTATCTTATTTACATTACACCAGTATTCTTTCGGGTAAGCGCAGCTTAGCGTAGTTAACCGTAGAGTGGAGATACAAGAGCTATCTTAGATCAAGAATAGTTTTTCGCTAATTCATTATAACATATATTTTTTTCTTTTTTTTATTAGGGACTTATGTTGCTATGGCGATTACGTCAGTCCCATCAAGTTTAGCTGACCTTACATTAAAGAGACGGTGAGAGGCATCGCTGCTCTAGGTTACTTTTGACAAATTTATACATGTCAAGTGCTGAATCCGATACTGGTCTACTCAGATTACTTATAACAGAAATATTAAAAGAAACTTGTTTTTCAGATAACAGAGATATGGAAATATACCCACTCGTATATCCAACAATCCACACAGTCCAAGAGTAAACATCTTTTTGAAGTCAGCTGAAAAATAAATCAAACAACAAGTGCACATAAATTTGACGGACGATTTGTCAGAAAGTGGTCTATTTTCAAGTGTTCCCGTTAACTGGAGATAATGTCCTAGCTAATGTCACTAGAGGAATTTAAACTGAATCATCGTTAACCGTGCTCACTGATGTACCCATAAATCACTGTGTAATTATGCACGCCCAGCTTTTTATTATACATGCTTGTGCACATTTTGAATACACGCAACCTATGATATAATTAATAATGTTGGTGCTTAAAGCTTAGAGTACGGTTATAATAATAATTGAGGTTTAAATGACAGAAATGAATAAACGATGCGCAAATATAAGACCAATCAGAAAAAGTTTCACAATGATCCATCCAATAGTTATCTTTTTGCAATCACGTCAGTTCCCTGGCGTGGGTGGCAGAGTGAACTGAACGTCAATGGACTTTTCGGTTTACCACAATTCACTTGTTTGTTGGTTGGCGAGTCGATTATCTCCATCACCAACCTTATAACGATTACTACTTATTCTTAGCGATGACCGAGACCGTCAGCTTTACGGACTTACCGAGGTATGGGATGTGAACACTTCACCACCAGATTTCTAGCTGCTACTGACACTTGAAACCTCAAAAAAAATAATTAGCTACACATTCGCCCAACCTGAGGATCGAACCTGTAGGGCTCCTTTGAAGAATAGACCAACTACCGTTTTGCCAGACATGTCGTAAAAGGCGATTAATTGGCTATGCGAGTCATTACCATCGTGGCTACTAGGTGGTAGAGTTCAGCATTGTCTCGCCGGGTCTAGTACCACCGCCTTACCTATTTCTGCCGCAATAGCTTCAGTGCTTGTCACTGTCGTGTTCCGCTTTGGAGAGTGAGGTAGCCGGTAAAATTATGCATGTACCATTAAGACCTCGCCACAAGATAACAACGCAACATTAACATCTTTCGCGTCTATAGGCAATGGTTCACTCTTTCCATGAGGAGACCCATGTGCTTGTTTGGAATCTTATGATATAAAAAAAACTTGAGAGGTGTCAAGGGATCACTCGGATGGAACGAAGTTCCTTTCGATTATTTTTTATTATTTATTATGTACAAAAAATCTGTACACTCAACAAAAATAATCGTCGCGACACCACACTGTTCAATACGAAATAGAAAGATGAAACGAAAATAACTGGCTTGCTTTCT
>DWBA01000085.1:0-17646 GCA_018236825.1 Apodemia zela | reverse complement strand
TTGACATTTATACGCGGCTGACTACTGGTAAAATACTGTTTTCGTCTTATAAGAGTTAAGCTCAATGTAATGGGTTAGGTGGGAACTATTCGCTCCGTTAATTTCAACTACATATAGGAAAATCACGAAAAAATCAGTAGTCAGCCACTTATGGCTGAGTACTGGATTTACTTCAAAAAATCGAAACCCATTAGTCAGCCACCTGAATTAAAATAGAATAAACTAATAAAATGCTTTCATTTCTTGAATTTATCAAAAATAAACATTTTATTATTAGCATAATATAATAACCCACCACAGGTTATGCCAAATTCATAGAAAAACTTAACGAATACTTGAACACGTTTCCTTAAGAAAAAAATTGGATCACTGACGCTATTAGTCATGTCGTTGGTAGCAGTGTAATAAAACAAGTGTAGCATGTTAACCTTACGTGATATTGGTTCGCAAATGTACATATTAGCGTACAAGAAAACACAGATTCGATTAAACATTATTATAAAGGTCTAAATAATTTTCAACACTATTTATACGGAAATAATGTCAGTAAAGGCTGAGTACTGGTGCGGGGCTGACTACTGGCTGCTTTACCCTACCCATTTAAAAATAATAATGATTGTTACATGTATACTTAAAATGGATATCGTAGTGCATGCGGTATTGTGAATATGATTTTATTTCTTCGTTTATAATTTATAATATTTATAATTGGATATCTTTGATACAAAACACAAACATTCCTTATACATCAGCGAATTTACATTCACTAGATTTTCATTAAGCATGACCTCATTTAGATGCACCATTTTAAGAAATGCACCGAACAATTTGTCTGATAAAATGGCATACAAAATGGTAAGCATGTTATTATAATTTGTCTGTAGTTGATAAAATTATCACATAGATGTCGTTGTAGTTTAGAGATTGCATTGTGAAATTTTTTATGTAAAGGTGCCCATACGTATTTATGTCTACAAACAGTAAATATAAATAAAATAATATAATTACGTTTACAAAAAAAAAAATTAATAATTTGTATTTTGTACCTATAGAACAATGGCTAAATTTTCTCAACCCCATTTTTTCATCATACATAGATATCTCATTACGCTTATGATTCTACGTTCCAAAACTAATTATTATCTGTTACACAGCGGGGTATTTGTCCGTATCAAGGATAAGAACTTACACGTGGAATGTTTCAAATGTTCAACGTGCGGCTCTTCCCTCAAGAACCAGGGTTACTACAACATAAACGGCAAGCTCTACTGCGACATCCACGCGAAGCTAGTCGCAAGGCAAAACCCGCCCGCCCCGAACTTGGAACCCGTTACAGTTCCACCGTAAGTATTTTTGAAATCTCAGTAAATAATATATTATGCTGTGTTTTAGCAGAGATGGCAGGTACACCGCTGATGTCGAAAGAAGAGTGTGTGTGTGTGCAGGGAACAGAGTAAATGGAGCATTCGGGAAATTACTTAAAAGCACAGCTAAGTCAGGGGCACTCTGCCCTGCATAATTATGTGCTTATTCCAACGCTATTGTATGGAAGTGAGAGTTGGGTAAATATGTCAGAAAGGGCATGAAAGTAGAATTAATGCTGTCGAGATAAGATCGCTATGAAAAATGTGTGGCGTAACACTCGCGGATCGGTTTCGTAATTTTGAAGTGAGAGAGAGAAAAAAGAAAGTGTCGGTCTAAAAATGAGAATGGACATGCTCAGTTGGTTCGGACAAGTAGAAAGAATGGTAGGTGAAAGATTAACAAAACAGTTATACAATGCGAATGTAGAAGGATGTAGATACCGGGGAAGACTAAGACTGACATACCATGATCAGATTGATCGGGTACTATCCGAAGGTGGTGTGAAGAGCCTTCGCAACCGGCATGTAGGTATGAAGAGAATAATGAATGTGGAGGAAGCAAGACAAATCTGCAAGGATCGCGACATATGGCACTCGGTTCTCACTGCCTACCCCGTAAGGGATCTGGCGTGAAGATAATATGTATGTAATATATTATGTTCTATATTTATAAATACTAGCGACCGCCTGTGGCTGAAATTCAACCATAGACTAGACAATAAAATCCCTTTAAGTTTGACAAATGACTTTAGCTGTGAAGAAAATATTATACATGTGTGTATAATACTCGTATCATTTATGTCACAGATATGCATCATAGTGTGTGTGATGTTTATTTTTGTTAATTTAATATATTTCTAATGCATTTTATTTAAAAATATTAGTTTTCTGCAGTCCTTCGCAATGTAAACTTTAACTGTGCCAAATTTCATACTGCACCGTTCGCGCAATTGTCTTAAAAGGAGTACAACATTTTTCCATCACGTGAAATTTAAAAAAAAATTAAAAAAATCGCATTTAATACTCATATAGATGTGAAAATATTTGTCTGTATGTTTGTTACTCCCCCTTAAAACGATTGAACGGATTTGTAGAAATTTTGGTATTTGGTATGTATGTAGTCTTTATCTAGACTTGAAACATAGGCTATTTTTATCCCGGAATAATGCATCGATCTCGTAGGATTCGTACTATTTTTTTCATAAAGCAAGGGGCTGAGGGCGTTGTTAGAAATGAAACATATTTAACACAAAGTCTACGGTGCGATTTTTTTGTGACTAGCTACGAAAACAATTCATTTGCTAGCCTTTGATGCGTGTATGTAAACATACACAACTACACATACACACACAAATTTTCAGATTTGTAATATTAATTTGATCAAAAAGAGGACCATCTTGGTAGTAGGTAGAGCTTCGCTTGAGAAAAACAAACGAAACTTAATGTAACTGGTACTGGGTCATTTATAGATTTACTAATTAATTAAAATAATTTTAAAACTTTCCGTTTTGAAAATGTACCTTTAGACTGATTAGCAGACAATACACAACCTAAGCAGTGTCTACAAGCAGTAAATTTTGTACAGAGTTCATTATAAGAGTTACATTTTATAGTGTGTTGGCCCCCTTTTAAAGAATAGACCATTTGCCTGGCAGTTAGTAAGAGGCGAACGATTGGCTATACGAGTCACTACCATCGTGGCTACTAGATGGTAAAGTTCTGCATCGTTTCGTACGAGTATATGGTACCACCGACCTATTCCTGCCGCAATAGCATCAATGCTTGTAATTGATATTAAGGTAGCCGGTAAACTTATGCATATGGCATAACCATCCCACCACACGGATAGCAACGCACCATTGATAGTTTTAGTATGTACAGGCGATGGTTTTGTTAGCCTATGATATAAAAAAAAAAAAAATTTCCAAGTAAATAATGACAAATTCCATAATTTTCTACCTAAGTAAATAATGAGAAATTCAAAAATTTTCCAAGTAATTAATGAGAAATTCAAAAATTTCCCAAGTAAAAAATTAGAAACATTTAAATTCTTTTCATTTTAGAGGTGGCCGCATACCTACTAACACCTACTCAACTCCACTGCCGCCAATCGCGACAAACAACTATACCAACGGCTCCTCATCAATGTTCAGCGTAAGTACATGTAACTGACTGAAAAGTGGCTAAAATTTATTTCACATTAGGTTTACGTAGGTACCTATCAAAAATGTTTATTTTAGCAAAGATTAGCAACCAAGCAACGGCATCACGAAGTATGAATAAGAAATAGAGTTAAAGAGGACCTACTCTGAAGATAAGAAGCGCATCCAACAGTGGTCGCACCATGAACCATCGCATAAGAGTTTATAGAATGAAAGCGATAAATAAATAAAATAAAAAATAAAAATAAGAACGTTTATTATTCAGACAACAAAGATAAGTGCTTTTAAATACGTTTTCATTAAATTGTTAAATCAGCATTGTTAAACACTTATGCGCAGCACTACTCACTAGTTCACTCCGTCAACACCTGACACCAGCTGTTGAACCTAACTCGACCTTCACCGGACTATATAATAGAATGACAGGTATTTCAAAATAAATGTAGTACCTAGCTATATTATAATATAAAATATATTATTATTAAATTTGGTTTGCTAAAAAACTTGACAGGCTATTTTTTTTAATTTAAATTTTAAAAAGAATTTAATTAAATGTTGCAGCTTGAGATAATAAGAAAATTTTATACCAACTTAACAATGAAACCTACATATTATAAGTATAGTGTGCAAACGTTGGGTTTGCTAATTTTTACCTGGATGAACTACTGGTTTGGCAGGTATAAACATTAAACAGGTACATCGATACCTGTTACTTTTACTTGATTTAATTATTGAAAATGTGCACAGTCTATAGGTTTCATACTTGAAGTTGGTAAACAACTTTCTTACCTAACATAGCCTGTTCAGATTTATTTAAGCTAACCAATGAGATTTTTACATATCACTGAAGCTAACCCATTTTTGATACATTCCCTAATATACCTACTTAATTTATTTTTAAATACCTGTCATTCTGTTATCAGCCCGTTGATGGTCGAGTTAGGTTCGGATCTTCTACTATAATATTATGTTCATATCGTAGTTCGTCCTACACCACCGCCATTCTGGCAGGTATTTGAAAATTTATTCTTAGTGTACACCTGGGTACTTTTACAACTTTCTCCCTATATAAGTTGGCCTTCCTTACCTCTACACTCCATTACACACATAAAGGCATGCTTGATGGCAATAGATAAGTTACCTATTGCCAGATTACTTATCAAAGATAACCTATAAGCACCGAGTGTGCTAACTGCTAACATTGCATTGTTATTTTAATGCCTAGGATACAAAATCAGAAACGTAATTTTACCGGCTATCTCACTCTCCAAGCGGGAACTTGACAATGATAACGTCAAAGAAAAACAGAAAAATCCTGGGATGAATTAAACCTAGGGAACATGAAAATGGAGAAATCGATGAGCATGTAATGAGTAGTGACTTATAATTACTACCGCTTTCTATAATCTAATCTTCCAGTCTGTCTCTTTCCCTAATTTATGCGCTGAAGAATTAGGGAAACAGAGAGATTTTTTCATGCACACGCATTGAATGCAATTGAAATGCAAAAAAAACTTTACGATTATATATACGTCCGTTGTTATACAAGAAAATACTGTTCCCACCACAGTTCTTGAGCGTTTAGCTACGGAATAGGGATCGCTTCGAGCACGGCAAAATAAACCGTATTTCGGACGCTATATTATTCACTTCCGCACAAGTCAACGTCAGCGCTCAGGAAACGTGCCGATAACTATGTATATTTTTCGTTTTAATATTTATTTTATCCATACAGCCGTCTAGTAACTTATCGGGACCGAAGCCATTCGGATCGTCAGTGGGGTCAGCATATTCGCCGGCGTCCCTGTCGCCTCGTTCGGGCCCGGTGTCGCCAGCCCGCCCCGTCGCTGCGCCTGCGTCAGCTCCCGCTTACGCGCCCGCGCCAGCTCCCGCTTACGCGCCCGCGCCTGCTCCCGCTTACGCGCCCGCCCCCACTTCTGCGCCATACGCTCCTAGTAAGCGAGTTACTTTTGCTATATAGTCATGTAATATATTTTTACTAATTTTACTTATAAATATACGTACAGTTCCTTCCAGAGCACAGGAGCTAAGTAAATAGGCTGTCGATACCAAACTTAGTACCTATTACTTAAATGCATAGCTTTAAAATAAAAAAATTTAAGCAACGTATACAGTGCCGGTATAACCCATAAGCAAATTAAATTGAACCCAAAAATATGCAATAAATTGAACGCAAAATTACAAACAGTATTAAACAGATTTATTAATGGCCGTAAAATATTTATATTTCACAGTACCTAAGTCAATTTAAACAATAAGTTAAATAAGTAGGTTTGCATTATAAATGCACGATAACCAAAGGCACCATATAACACACAGATTATAATTCTATACTACTATGACTACATAGTCCTAACATTTGTATATCTCATGCTTCACACATATTTATTTAGTATGGGACTACAAGAATTAATTATGTACACACATCCTGTGATTGAATATTATTTTTGTTCGTCTGAGTATCTATTTAAATTTAAATATCCAATAGGTAAATAGCGATTGTCAACAATTGCTACCACAGTTTGATAAACTTAGAGGGGAAAATGTGTACCTACTTAGGTAACTATTGGTATACTTACTTTAGGTAAATTATTTAAAAATAAACAGTCTCCACCATTATTTTTAAGTATTAGTCCTACGGCCCTATCGATATGTACCTAATGTCAGAACCTATCGATTGTATTTGTCTTATAATAAAATGTACCTACACTTTGCAAGAAATATGTTCTGCCGAATTCATTTAACAAGGCCATACGTACAGAACAGGTGTGAGTAATCGTTCAGTTTATATTTAGTAATTATAACACGTCATCATATTAGGTGCCTATACGTAAATAAATAGCAACAGTTTTACAATTGCACTTGGTAGCGCACTCTGGCAACGTTATTTTTAAATCACTCATTGTCAGGTTGTCTAAGATTATGTACAAAGATATTATTACGAGCGACAAAATATGTAAGTTTCTTTTTTGTTAAATTAATTTCTTATTAATTTTTAAACTTTTAAATTAAGTTTTATTTTATTTTAATTAATATAAAACGATATTAAGTTGTTAAATCATTATTATAAAACATAATAATTTGCTATTTATGATTTATTTATTAACGCTTTAAAAGTATCAATTAAGTTTAAACTATATTTTGATTTGAGTTTAACTATCTTACGTATTGTGTATGTGCGATAGATAACAACTGACAAATTTACCTACTAACATAGGTACTTTCCATAAGAGTTTATTATGTAATGTTGGAATAGAGATGTAGAATTCCAACATTAAAACAATTCTAAATAAGTAATATATCACTTCATAAAGATAACTTTTGGAGCTCTTTAGAAAATACGAGTATTAATGTTTTTATTTTAAAAGTAAAATTTAGAGCCAATGTAAAAAAATGTTTTTATGGTCACACGATCTATCAAAAGCAAATACAGTGAATTAAAATAATATGTAGGTAGTTGTTGCCTTACGTTGGTGGCTTAATAAACGAAAGTTTTTGATTTGATCGTTCCTCAATAAATAGAATATTTAATTGATTTTATGTTTATAATACGAGTACTTGCTTGATTACTGATACTTTATTTTATTTATTTTTAATTAATATATGTGTTGTCTATTATTGACTACTAAATATTTACTATTGTATTATTCGATTCATGTATTCCGTACATTATTTTTATACCTATTATTATTTTGTAATACAATACGATTGTTTCATGGCTTGAAATTTTGGCAACCAATACTTATAGTTTGGCAGAGAATTGACTTTAAGATATTAATAATCTATTATAGAAGATATCTACATAATAATGTCCGTTTATACCTATTTTAAGATGTTATTGTACAAGGTTAGCTGAACTGGTCAACAATATATTTACATTATTTATTTTCGACAGAGGCCCCAGTTTCAATATTTAAAGGTAATAAATAATTTAGTGGGACATACAACATAGCCGCACTATTATAGTTGAGCTTCATATGGCTTTATAAATTTTAACTTTATATTATATTTTTGGCTGTGCACTAAATCAACTCGTTTTTGCGATACATGAAGTAAACTAAAATATATATATTTTATTTAACATATCTATATAATGCTAAGCATCTATTTAAAAAATATTATAGGAGCCAATAAATTGACTTTTATTAATTTTGCTTGAATTAAGATTGTATTTTTCGAAATTACTAATTATTGTTCATTTATTTTTTCTCCCTCCAATCATAACATAACCTTTTGTGTAAATAATATTAATAGCCAAAAACGTAAAAAGCATTGTGTGGCCCCCTCCTAATCCTCCAGAAGATGAACCACCAGCTCAAGATACCATTTTAAAAACAGTTCAGAATCCTGTGACTCCCAAACAATCCACCGATTCTGCTTTGCCGCGAGAGTCAACAATTTCTAAAACAAACAATTCATCATCAGTTCAAAAAATAAACAATAAACTGGAAATGGCAGAGCAGCGTATGTCTTCTTCACAGAAAACTACAGAATTTTCATCTAACGCTACATTTTCCTCGACAAGTGTGTCGACATCAACAGCTACAACAGCAAAGTCTGAATCGGCAATGGAAAACAAACAAACGCAAATGCTTCAAGGTACAACCAGTTGTACTCTCCAAAGTTACTCAGAGCAAGCTCTATCAGAAAGCAAATGCATTTCTATGCAACAATCTGAAAAATGTCCGATACAATTAGAATCTAGCATTCAATCCTCGCAACAAGTATACAAACGCTCCGAAGAATCATCATCAAAAGTGGCTATTGAACAATCATCTATTATCAAGCAAGATGAACAAAGTTTACAATCCAAGATTCTTAACCTTAAAGAAAATAATGTTCAGAATAAAGAAAACATAGCACAGTCTCAGGAAAATCAGACGGAAAATAATTATAAACCAGACCAAGTAGCTGAACAGAAACGAGATGAAAGCAATAATAAGTCAATATCACACTACAGTGACACAAATACAAATACACCAACAAAAGGCGCAGATATTAAACAAAGTGAGATTAACAACAATAATGCTACGATGATGGAAATAAATAAAAACCCTAACAATAACCCAACGTCAAATAACAATGTTATTTCTTTAGTAGATGCTTTAACAACTGCACCAGATAGACCTTATTCACCTTTACCTAACCCTGTAAGTACTATTAAGTTGCCATCGGTTCCAGCTAAAACAGAAGAGGAATCTAAACAAAATGTGGTTCCAAAAGTAGAAGAAACAGAAAAGCATGAAATGCCATGCCCACCCAAACTAATATTTGAACAACCAAAACGTCCTATATCACCGATTCCTCCAATTAAAACATACAATCCGCCTGAAAAAATAGATCCACCGATATCACTCCCTCCGGAAACAACGCCGTATATTCCACCTGACTTTAAAATAAATGTAGAAAAAGATGCGCCTCCTATAGAATCATTTTCCCTGGCCGATGCTGTAGCGACTGCACCAGATAGACCTTTTACGCCAGTAAGAGCAGTTTCAATAGAAAGAGGTTCATTAAAGGAGGCGGTTACTGTTGCACCAGATCGTCCCTATAGCCCACTTACATTTGGCATCAATAAAGATCCTATTTCCAATCCACGTTCTGAAATGCCAACTGTATCAAATGAAATTTTACGCCCGATCGCAACGCAAATATCTAATCAAATGACAATTGAACAATGCAAGCAAAATTATATGGAACAGTTTATGGAAACAAATAGTATATTACAGTCGTCAAAAGAAACATCAGCTTTTAAGCCTATAAGACAAGACCTTCCTTTATCAGTGAAGATGGAAGGAAATTCTTCATTTACTAACGTAACTTCAAAGAGTAAAGAAGAGGAATATAATTTTCATCAGTATTCTTATGGCAAGCAAGAAATAACAGGATCGCAGTCGATGGAGCATTCTGTTACATCAACTAATAGTAATCTAGCACCCGTATACTCATCAGTTAAAAATGCACAAAGTTATTTTGAACAGTTAGACAAGAAGGAAGTTTTAACATCTGCTGTGAGGTCTAAGTCTGGCTTGCATAGACCAGATAGTATTCCTCCTTATCAACAACACATTGAATTATTACCATCACAAAGAGGGATAACTCCAGAACTTTGTACTGCTCCTGCTATTCCACAAAGACCTGTTACGCCAACGACAAATCCTCCTACTAAGCAGAGAGAAAAATCTCAAGAACCGAAACCAAATGTTCCACCAACTATAGCTCCCACTCCTATAAAACCCAAAGTTCCACAAATTAAAACCCCTGTTGAGAATATTCCTGTTCATCATAAAAATAAAGATAATCCTATTACATTTACCTTTCAACCAGTTGCTAATGAACCAAATTTAAGAATTTCGCCAGTTCGAAGTCGTCCTACTACTCCTAGTTTAATAAATAAACCAGCTCCAATAATACCATATTATCAAATGAATTTGGTTACTACGGAACAAGTACCTCCTGAAACTTATGTTTATAAACCAAACGAAGAAGGCAGCCGCACGCCCACACCAAAACCTCGGAGTCGTTCTCCAGCACCTCGTGCTTTAACACCACAAAGTGTTTCAAAAGTTCAAGCACCTCGAATAAAAGAGACTCAATCGCAATACTATGCGAGACCAGAACAATCTGTTGTTACACAAACACAACCGACACAACATTATCTATCAAATGTTAATACGTCAACTAATAATCAGTGCATGAATCAAAATCAATCATCAGTTGTAAATGAACAGAGACGATCTAACGTTGGATATCAGTCAGAAAGTTATCAGGAGCGTGACTTAAAAATTAAAAAGGATTCAATGTACAACCAAAACTATGGGCAGCGAGAGAGTCAAAGTCATAACATTGCAGAATATGGTAATACAACAGTCCAAAGGACAAAAAAAACATTTGAAGAGTTTGAAAGGACACAATCAGCCAAAGTTATAGAAATTAGAAAAGGTGGTTCACAGTCTTCTAGTTCATATAAACAACAGTTAGATTCTAATATCCCATCATCTATCATTAATCCCGAAAGTAATTTTCCTAATACTATTGCAAGTATGGGCACCCCTCAACAAAGTCATTGTTTTAATACTACTAATTCTAATGTTGCCACTTCTGTTACACAATCTGATATTTATCAACCAAGCCCTTCGATATCTGGTGCTAACCAAGGTCCAGTGTGTGATCCTACCCCGTCGACAGGTTCCGGTGTAGGAGTTGCCGCTCGGGGTAAAAACTATGGTGTATCATCGGCTCCCAAACGAGGAAGGGGAGTTTTAAACAAAGCAGCGCTGCCTGGCTCTCGTGTTCCCCTTTGTGGATCGTGCAATGGGAACATTAGGTGAATTAACTTGGAAACAGATATGATTGGTGTTTTGTGTGATGCATGACATAAAATTAGCGTTTTGACATGTACTAGGATTATTAATAAAACCTTAACCTAAGCTTAGTTATTAATTTAATCATTTGTTTATGTTGATGTTTTATTATTTCTAACAGCTAACGAATCACAAACTATCACCAACAATTCACATAGAACTGAATTCAAGAGCCCAGCTGAAGAAAGACTAATTAGGAAGATGGCGAAAATGGCATTGAATGGATATGAAATAGGAATACAGAGAAAAATTAAGCCTGCTGACCATATTCAATCAATGGCAGACAAAATACAGGACACTGTAGTAACAAAACACCCACTTAATTCAGACGCCACATCAGGAGAAAACAGTCGAGAGGGTACACTTAAACGTCCCGTAAATAAAAGTTCTGACAAAATTTACAAATACTTAGAGAACAATGTACCGGCTATTCCAACCACTTCTCAAAACACAGGGCAACAAATCATAAATAATAATAATTCGCATGCTCCAGTTCCTCCGCCGCTTCCAACTACCCCAATACCATCAATTCAAGCTCATAGTACACCAATAATACATGCGTTAAACACTATACCGATTCCAAATACTTATTACGACGTAAAAGTTGAAGAAGATGCTAAGTCAGAAAATTTGCACAGCCTTAGTAATGAGAAATCCGTTAATGGTGATTATTCCAGTAGTGAGAGCAAGGACAAGATTGATCACAGCTATAAAAATAGTATTCGCAAGAAAAAAGAATTTGAGAATACACCATTTTTAAAAGATATTAATACTACAGCCCATAAATTAGTGAATAATTCAAGCTCTCTTAAAGAAGAACGTGACCACAAAAGCAACATCTCCAATAATTACAGTAGAAGGAAGTTGTTTGAAAATAATGAACCTTCCGTAGAATCCTGTTTGTCACATGAAGATACAGAAAAAAATAATAAGACCCATAATAATATAAGCGACACATATTTAAGGAGAAATAATATTTTTGAAAAAAGCGTTAACAAAGAAAATGAACAGAATTCTGGTAAAAAGAAAGACACAAATAATGATACACAAGCTTTACCGCATAGTTTAAATGATAATTCCTTATATTCCTTCAGATCTAAAATTTTTACCAACAAAAACAATGGCACTGAAAATGAAATACGAGATGATAATAATTTAAAAACACAAACGGATTTTAGTGACAGTAAATTTAATACTAAAGTAGAGAAAGATGACACAAATGATGTAGTTGTAAGACGAAGAGATAAAAAGAATAAAAGAAACAATGATGATGGTAGAAGGGATTCGCGAATTATTGCCCGTCCATTAAGTACTATGACGTCCACTGATGTAGCAGACGGTCAATACCCTGTATGCCATAAATGTGACAAGGCTATAACAAGGTAACGACAAACATTACTATACCTACCTACCTGATATTAAATATAATATAATCATCATAAAATACACACATATACACTGCATTTGCATGGTTTTATTGAAGTGTTTATATAACACACTAATTTTAGTAGTTTCAATCATTTGTTTTATTTAATCGTGATTTTATTTTATGTATAAGGTGTGACAAAAATAAATTGACACATTTTTTTATTCAGGGGTCCATTCATAACTGCGTTGGGACGTATTTGGTGCCCGGAACATTTCATCTGCGTAAATACAACATGCAGACGCCCATTGCAGGACATTGGTTTTGTAGAAGAAAATGGGCAACTTTACTGCGAATTTTGTTTTGAACAATATATTGCGCCAGCATGTGACAAGTGTCATGCTAAGATTAAAGGGGTAAGGTATTTATTAAGGAATTAAAATTAAGTACTCGTATTTATTAGATTAAATATAAATATTGAATTTTTTTTTAAATTAAAATATTCCCTACAAAAATTTACCCGTATATTAATATTAAAAAATGTTTTGTTACAGGATTGCTTAAATGCTATAGGAAAACATTTCCACCCAGAATGTTTCAATTGTGTTTATTGTGGAAAAATGTTTGGAAATAACACATTCTTCCTAGAAGACGGGCTTCCATATTGTGAAGCAGGTAAGTGACCGAGTAGTACAGTCAAGTTTTAACATATTATGTTTCCAATTCAAAACAACATAGTACATACCTACTCATTAATAAATAAAAACATTTATTAATGCATAAAATAAATGTTTGTCTAAAGTTATCAATATAACGTATACCTATAGTATAGCAGCAATTAGTAAATTATCATTAATTATTCGGTATAGACACAAAACATAGATCTATAAATTTTAATATAGAATTATGTTTAAAAATAACAAGCAGTAAACCAAAGCTTACGAAATGTATTTTTTCAATACGATTCTGCCCGGCTATGCAGTGTGTAGGGACTTGTGAATACGATAAGACTAGCTGACGCACGCAGCTTCGCCCCCGAGTAGATTAACATATTGTCGTCGATATAGTTTTTCATACAAACTTTCACCCTTTATTTCAGTCCCTTAGGGGCTGATTTTGTAAAAAGGTAGTCTATTTTTGACCCCGAATCTTCAAAGCTATCTTAATACCAAAATTTATCAAAGTCGGTTCATTGCTTTACCCGTGAAAGCTTAACAGACAGACGGACTTTCGCATTTATAATATTAGTATGGATTACGTCGACATGTTTTGTCATGTAGGTATGTATGTATAATATTTTTCATGTAAGATAAGATGCGTAGGTATGGATATTTTTAAAGATCATAGCAAAATAAACATGATTGAAATGGAGTTCCTTTTTGTAAGTATTAAGGTTCAATTATTTTATAATGCATGCAATCGTTGATAGATTAAAATAATAGGAATAAAATAAATTCTAATGTAAGAACTAATTGGGTATTGTTCTCAACTTCAAATACAATTCCACTGAAATGATTTCCATGAATGATACTTTTTTAATGTTAGTCCTAATTTTGGGAAAACGATTGATCATGTCACAATGAAATAAGACTTTCTCGGTATAAAATAACAACTTTGTGAATACGCTAAAGGGCCTTTCAGATAAACTTTACGTTCTCTTAGCTGGACGAAAACAAAACAGAAAAGTCACCCTACACTCCTACACAAAAATATATAATGTTTTATCGGTTTAATATATTTATTATAAAATTAACATGGAAGCATATATACGTTGATAGATTTGTTACTTAAATAATTTAAACGCAGTAAAACTGCAGCAAACCGACTTCCCATTTCATGTATCTCCGGAACCCTTCTTCAGATCTTCACCAAATTATAATGGGACCACCTCAGAAGTAGGTATAGGCTTTCAAATAAAAAAAATAATTTTGTAAATCCATCCTCAATCGCCGGAGCAATCGAGTGATTGAGAATCTCCTCCTTTTAGGAAGTGAGTTGAAAATAAAAATAAGAGTAGCTAACAAAAAGCCGATTGGAAAACGTGCTTGGGAAAACGAAAAACGAACATCGTGTTTTTTTCGTGCGTGAAATATCTCGTAATGCATATTTAAGATTGGTTGGTGATGTTTGAGTAAATTTGAGAAAAATATTTCAGATTGGAACGAGTTGTTTACAACCAAATGTTTCGCTTGCGGGTTCCCCGTGGAGGCAGGCGACAGGTGGGTCGAGGCGCTCAACAATAACTACCACAGTCAGTGCTTCAACTGCACGGTGCGTATGATGCGAGCCCTACTAAAATACACACAAACACATTCAAAAATGTTTTTTGAGGTCATACTAGTATGGAAATCAAAATTATAGATTTTCCTAGTCTCTGGATAAAATTTCCAACATAAAATAGTCAAAACACAAAATCTGATAACAGATTTAAAAAAAATATAGTAGACAATAAATAGTCTAGCTGCTGCAGTCTAATAATAAAATGTTGTGAATATTATTATAAATATTTTGATGAAAATACCCACTGCTAGTTATAGAGAATGTTACGTTTCCTTATTTGATTCTACATTTATATCATTTATTGCCTATAAATTAGTTTTTATTCATTGCAAACTAAACAGTCGAAATATCAATATTTAGTCAACAACACAAGCTCGTCATACGTTGCCACGTTGTGTTTTGTTTGCCAAAATTAACAGCAAAGTGTGTCCGGAATGTGTGCCCTTCGTGAAATATGTAAAATTAACTTGGTCGTTTGTTTGATTAATATTATTGACCCCCTGAATAAGTCAGGATGGTTTATTTGTATCTATAGATAAAGTAGTTAGCAAGTTAGTATTATTATGCTTAGTTTAAAATCGAGTGTCGTTTTAGTAATTTTGGCTATTTTATGTATTATTACGTATTTTATTTATGTGATGTTTTATATATGTTTTTTAGATATAAACATTTTTGAATATAATATTTAATTAAATACTTACTAAAATTAAAAATAATATCTGTATACATCGTGTAAAAAACCTCTGTCCGATATGGAAAAGCATTGTTTTATAGCCTAATACAACCATATACATATATATGCTAATATTTAGCGGATATAGATAGATACATTTTCGACTATCAAAATAATTCATCTTAAATTATATTTCTTTTTTTTATTATATCATTAGATAGCAAACAAGCAGATGGGTCTCCTGATGGAAAAAGTCAACCATCGCCTATAGATACCAAAGATGTTAATGGTGCGTTGCTATCTTGTGGCGAGGTCTTGTCACATGCATAAGTTTACCGGCTACGTCACCCTCCAAACCGGAACACGTCATTGACAAGCACTGACGCTATTGCGGCAGGAATAGGTAAGGCGGTGGTACCAGACCCGTGCGAGACAATGCTGAACTGAAAAACTGAACCTAGTAGCCACGATGGTAGTGACTCACATAGCCAATTAGTCCCCTTTTACGACATGCCTGGCAGAACGGCAGTTGGTATATTCTTCAAAGGAGACCGCACCAACACGAGGAATTGCGAATTGCGTGTCGGTTGATATGGAAAATATCAACCACTTTAACCAAATAACAACATTTGTGTTTAAAATGTTGTAATTGCGGATCAAATTATGATGAAATCCATTAATGAGCAATTAAACCTATCAAAATGGATATTATCATTTTCATTATTCACAGTGATATTTATAAGGAAAATAAGTTTTACCGCTGGGAAATCCCACCTTCAACATATATTCTACGCTCGGTGAATAATAATGATCTAAAGACGTTCAGTTGTTAAAAACGTATAGAGGAAATGTGTTAGTGTTTATTACTACATTTAATATAGTCTGAACACTTCCTGGAGAATAGATCATCTGCCTTCCTATCACGCAGCTCGTAAAAGGCGAATGAAGGACAATTGTGCCACTACAATCTTCTCTGCTAGGCGGTAGAGTTCTGCATCGTCACGCCCAGATTACGACTCATCCTTTCCGCTGTAATAGCGTCGTTGCTTATCACTGTTATTACTCATTACCCTTAGATTACTTCTTTTATATATATCATTAGATAGCAAACAAGCAATGGCACTTCTGATGGAAAGAGAAACCATCGCCTAAAGACACTAAAGATGTTAACGGTGCGTTGCTATCCGTATGGCAGGATGTCATAGCCACATGCATAAGTTCATCGGCTACCTTACCCTCCAAACCGGAACATGACAGTGACAAGTACTGACACTATTGCGGCAGGAATAGGTAAGGCGGTGGTACCAGACCCGGGCGAGCCGATGCAGAACTCTATCACCACATCTAACCACGCTTTGTAAACGTTGTAAGATATGGTGGTAACACTAAAGATGTTAATGGTGCGTTGTTATCTGTATAGCAGGATGGCAATGCCACATGCATAAGTTTACCATATATTTTTCGTTTCCGCCAATGTAACTTCTTTGATATATAAAAACACAAAAACATGAAGATATATTTCTTTAGCATTCAGGTCATGAAATACACACAAACACACTTGCACTCACACACACACACACACACATGCCTGTCCCTGTCGGGGATCAAACCCAAGCCTCCTTTCAATCGCCGTCATTAGGCGTTACGCTTAACACTCGACCTGAGAATGCAGTCTATTAACCAACAAATAACCCATCTGTCAGTCTGTCGATAGCCCACGCCGCATTTGGTGTGACCGTGTGTTGTGGCCATGTAGCCCTCTCCCCTCCTATGTAGATACAAATGTATACTCAAACAGGAGCCCTGAATTAATTCCTCTGACTCCAACAGTAATTGGATTTGAGTTTCCTAGCGAGTTTAAGTAGCTCATTTGTTTTTTTCGTGATCGTAAGAAACAAAATACGAGTATAATATGAAAACCACCCTTTTCCTTGAGTGCGAGGTTTGCTTACCGCGAGGAGTATCAGGTTCTAGGTGACTGCATACGGAAATGCATTGATACGACATATCTGATGTTGATACGACGACATGAGTTGATGACTATATGTCTCAGTTATCGAATTATAATTACTTAATCTTCAAATGCCATATATTTGTCGTTGCCACTTCGTAACTACGTATAATATAATCTGTGCCAATTTGTTAATTCAGCGGTTGGCGTATATGCCAAAATAGGTACTCCATTCAAGAATAAGTTAGGGTTTGATCCGCGACAAGGACCACATAATCATCATATCATAATCATTTGTTGCAACAAATATGGTACATTAAGGTGTTATATTTTCATTTATAAATGTGAACACATGAATGCTCACTAGTCTCCTACGTGTTGGTTCGGTCTCCTTTGAAGAATAGACCAACTGCCGTTCTGCCAGGCATGTCGTAAAAGGCTACTAATTGGCTATGTGAGTCACTA
>DWBA01000084.1:0-17654 GCA_018236825.1 Apodemia zela | reverse complement strand
CCGCGTTTCGATAGGTCAAGCCGTTCAAAAGTTATGAAATGGTTACATACACACACACACACACACAAAGAGAGAGAGAGAAAGAGAGAGACATAGTGAAGTCATTGTGAAAATAGTCTGAAACAGAACGTGGAGATCCGGTGAAAACTCGATTTTCGAAAATCGGGGCGAAATCAGTAACTTCCTTATACTAGTACTAATGTACTAACGTAATGGGAAGTTAATAAATACTTGATCTAATTAAGAATATGAGAGTAATGTCTACCAAGTAGTCAAGACTACAGTAACACATATTCCCAAAACATTGCGTGTATAGATTTTAAGTTGACAATTAACAAGTTGGTCAATAAATAAAAGGCATTTATTGCCAACAAACTAGTTATTATTCTCAAATGTACCTACAAGGAAATATATTCACCCTAATATAAGTAATATGAAATTACTCATAAACCCACAAAATCAAAGTTGGGGACAATTGTGTGTGCGTCAGAGCGTTACATAAGGTCACGCAATCATGATTATAATTAATCCCAATATCAGCACTATTACTAACAGTTATTGTAGTTTTCATAACATAGGATAGTATACAAACAAATGGCTATCCTATAGAAAGATCATGCTCCTTATCGCCTTCAGACACAAAAAATACTATAGGTACGTCGCCATACACGTGGCAGGGATATAGATGTGCATATTTACCGGCTACCTTACCCTTCAAATCGAAACAAAAGTAACAATCACTGACGCTATTTCGACAAACAGTTCAGGTAAAGTACTACTTTTGTATTAGTGAAACTAGTTCATCACAAAAATTGAGCTTCTGTTTAATGTTTGGATTCTTTACCAGAGTTATTTTTATTCTGGAATGTGTAAGACTTACACAGACAGATAGACAGATATTTACTTACACTGTAAGTAAATATCTGTCTATCTAAGAAATTAATTTTCAATATATCTCTAAGGAATGTCGAGAAAAAATAAATTATAGTAATGTATGTATATTTTTTGGCGGCGCGGCGCGTCGTCTAAACGCTTAATGATAAAGTGAGTACCATCAAGCCCCGTTCCCTTGCGGGGTAGGCAGAGTACATTGAACGTCTATAGACTTTCCGGTTCACCACGATTCACCGGTTTGTCGGTTGGCGAGATGTGTGGTGATCCCCATCGCCGACTATTCTAGCGATAACCGGGACCGACAGTTTTACGTCCTCATCCGAGGCACGGGAGTGGTAACATCGTCGGTCATCTCAACCAGACGTCGAATTGCTACTAAGATTTTTGAGAAAAACCTCGAACTGTTATGAACAAATATTGTTCTGAGTAAATGCTGATGATAGCATTATGCAATTTATATAAAACTATTTTTTTCCACATTAAAGGCAGTCCAACTCTAGATTTTGTCCGCATAACACCTATGTTTATTAAATGTAAATTTCAGTAATTATCAAATGTAGTGCAGTGTTATTAAAGTTGTTTCAGTGCATTAAAAGTGTTTTTTTTTAAAAAGGACTCAGAGAGTGCCATCCTAACAGAACGAACCTCGATAACCCTTATGCCCGACCCGGGATCAAACCCGGGACCCCATGATCTGAACCGAATAGGCTAACCCCTAGACCACGAGGCAGTCACATATGGTAGATGTGCGTAAAGGCGTCTAGTTTTGCCACATATGCATTGTTTGATGTGTGGTTCCGACGTTGTGCAGCTATGTATATGAAAATATCCTCGTTTTGTTTTTGAAAGATTTAACTTGGAAGGTATTGGATATTTGTTGTAAGACATACGATCTTTAAGGATTATATATTTTACATACTTTTGAATACTTTGGCAACGACGATAGTACTTTCATTGCCTTTGAATACTTTGGCAAGGAAGAGGGAAGCAGATGGTTCTCCTAATGAAAAACACAACCATCGCCTATAGACTTCAAAGATGTTAATGGTTAACGCGTATGGCGGCATCCCATGTGCATAAATAAGTTACACTATTAAACGCCGAAGTTGTAAATGCAGGTGTGATGCCATGTGTGAGCCATAACTAATGCCATATAAGCTTACGGGCTACCTTACCCTCTAAACCGGAACGTGACAGTAAATAGCACTGATGCTATTGTTATAGAAATCAGTAACGCGGCGCGGTCAAAGATTTGGTAAACGTGTCTCTCTCTCTCTTTCTCTCTCTCTCTCTCTCTACTTAGGACCCACGATGGTAGTGACATATTCCTACACTTTTGTAGTCCGAAAAACGGGGTAGCCAAATGCCCTGCATTTTATATGCAGGGCATTTGGCTACTCTGCTTTCAACCTATGTTGAATTTAGTTGCTGGGTGCCTGTCGACCCCTTTAATAAATTCTTATATTTTCAACCGACTTCCCAAAAGGAGGAGATAATCAATTTGGCTGTATGTTTTTTTAAATGTTTGATACCTTAGAACTCGGCAATTTATGAAACGATTTTAAAAAATATTTTTGGTTCGGATACTTCCCGTGTGGACCCATTTTAATTTGGTGAAGATCTGATGCAGGGTTCCGGAGATATAAGAAATGGGAAGTCAGTTACTGCAGTTTCACTGCGTTTAACAAAATGTTCTAAGATTATTAATACCGGAAATCAAATAATCGAATTTACAAAAAAATCGCACAAATGAGCATGGGTTAAAATTAGAACCTGTTATAGTTGCAGGTTGCAGGGTTGTAGGTTGAATGGTTGAGTTGCATCTCACAAAGCCAAAATGTGTCGACAATAGATCCATGCATGTGCTTAGGGGTCATCCATAAATTACGTCTTAAAGTACGTCTTACGTACTTTAAGAGGGGGGAGGGGGTCAACGAAATATGACATTGTATGATAAGGGGCGGGGTCGGAGGTTGGTGTCCAAAAGCTTTGTCACGTCACATGTTAAAGTCTAAAACACTGAAACACGAGATTTATATGTAATCCAAAAACTGAAAAATAATACTAACTCGATCGATTATGTTAAATGTTTATGCAAGCTCGCTGTCATGCCGTCCTGCTTGCGTTGTTTTAATTTTATTATTGCTAAATGTAAAATTGAAAAATATGTATCGTCAAACCAGGGGTCAAGTGTGATCAACTGATCACTGATCAACTGATCACCTGTGACAAGGAACGGGGAAGGGTCAAAAATCATTAAATTTGTGTGACGTAATTTATGAATGGGCTCTTACATCACTTACGTTAATTTATTTTATAATTCAACATGTAAATGCTATCATTACGTCGAATAAGAGTCTGTTTACTTCGGTTAATTAGTCATTGGTTTTAACTAACACAAAAGACAATGAATTATGTATTAATAAGTACCTCGTATAATGTGTAAACTAACGATCTATTGAGATGTGAAGCATGTTCAAGGTTGAGCTGCGGTCATATGTGGGCTGGATTGCTCATTACATATTACGGTTAAATAAATCTTGATGATAAACTTCAGATTATTCTGGTAAACAATGGCATATAAAGTAGCAGATTGAAAATTATGTTAAAGACTAACTACAGTGTTATATTATTGGTCAACTTACATCCGTGCTATCCAGCTACAAACCATAAATATCTTCGGTGTCTATATGCGATGATTATCTCTTTCCATCAGGAGAAACATCTGCTTGCTATGCTATGAAGACACAAAGAAGTAGTGTGTGTAATAAAGTGCCGAGAGAAACGTACGGTTGTTTCTAGACATCTAGATGTTGAAGGTGGAATTTAAAATTTTGACGCGATGTCCGATGATGGAATTCAGCGGCAGGATTTAATCCGTACAACTCGTCGTAACACTTTTCATGATAGATGCGATAGAGGATGCATGGCGAATCTACACCTCTGCGCAATGACCGTTTCGAAATTGCCTGGTCGTCAACGATTCTTATTTCGTACCTCTCCACGATGAATAAACCCTCCGAATAGAATAAAGTAGTACCTGTGCGAGGGGCGGATGTGCCTGGTGTCGATGCACGTCTGAATTCATCGCCAGCACGTGCTACTAACACTCACGCATCGCCATCATCTGTTGACAAATACAAATTATGGAATATGTTATTGTTTATTGCAACATTCAAAGGCGTACACGTCTGAGTTTGGACTAACTTCCTCTGCCACGTAATACGTATACTCGTAAGTTAGGTTCATAGCGTAATGTTACGAAGTCTCAAACGTTTCTCAATGAATTTCTTATTAAATTCAAATCAATACATATTTCAGTATTAAATTCAAATCGGACTGGTAGATAGATTTCAATTGCCGTGCGTTCTTCAAAAAATGTTAAAATTACTGGATCAATTTTGATAATTTTAATGAGAGTTTAAGTTGGTTCCTGGACGATATAGATATACAATCAAATCTGGTAGACGGCGCTGCAATTGAGTTCGTATGGGACAACGTCTGCCGGATCCACTTGGACATAAATAAATATCGAAGATATTAACGGACAAATTATACGAATTGAGATAAGAAAAAACAAGTCAATTTATCTGATGCCTATATGATAAGGGTGTTGGACAACTATAATAATCTATATATTATCCTAATTGACCCGAGCAGCTTCAGACGCATGTAGAGTTACAAATAATTATTAAAGGAAACGTATCATACAATTATTGTTCATCCTATTTAAGGGTTTATTTAAAAAAAATAGATTTTATTTGACCCCGAGTCTTTAACTATCACCTTGCCATATTTCATCAAAATCGGTTACGTGGTTTAGCCGTCAGAGCGTAAGACACACAGACAGTATGGATTACGTGCGACGAAAATTTTTGGATCCCTTTTTGTGAAACTTGCGCACGGCGGTGTCTGAGATTAGGCAAACTTTTAGTGCCTTTGAACTGCAGCCGCTACCTTGTGAAATGTCATTTCGTTGTCCGTTTTTCTTAGTAAAAACGTCTCACTAAAGCTGTGTCCACAGTAGGCAAACTGTTGGCGGCGGACTGAGTTTGCGGCGTATCGGTTTAGTACGCCCTTTCATATATTTAAAATGGAGTGTCCACAGTTTGCTAGTTTTGCGCTCAATTATTTTTACAAAACTTAGTGCGTTATTGCTAACAGTTTGCCTACTGTGGACACAGCCTAAGGACGCCGTCTACTGACTAGATAAATTGGTGGCGCTATACTAACTGGATTACCCTCCAAAACAAAACACGACAGTGACAAGCACTGACGGTATTACAGTTGGAATATGTAAGTTCTGGTGCGAAATCCAGGTGAGTCTTGGCGGAGGTCTAAGGGAACACGTAATTTAGAAACAGCGGGAATTAACAACTGTTAATGCTAGTTGTAGTTAGTGATTCATTACGAGTACGACGAAATATCAAACAGGAAGAACGTCCATTGAATGTCTGAATTTTAATGTCCGTTTGTAGATTTTAGGGGCCGTCATATAAAATTATATCCATTTTAATAACTTCGGTACCCCTAAAAATTAACAGAAATAAATATTCATGGAAAGTAAGAGAGGGTGATAACTGATAAGTAACGCATAGCTATATAAAACGCTAATAGCGTTTAAACATGGCAAAATTTCCGTATTTTTAAATAAAAGGTTGTCCAACATTATTTGATTTTCTACCAATTAGTTGTGAACAAAATGCGAAATGTTTTTTTTTATTTCACACGATAGCAAACAAGCAGATGGCTCTCCTGGTGAATTGAGACAAACCAACACCTACAGACACCAAAGATGTTAATGGTTTCGTCGAACAATTTTGGACTGGAAACATACGAACCAACGTAGCAAATTGACAAACTTCAAAACTAATATCAATACTAATATAATAGTCTAAACTAATATTATAAAGATGTGTTTTTGTATGTATGTTTGTAATCTTTTCACACAAAAACTACTGGACTGATTTCAAATATTCAAAGGGTCCTAATGTCACATACCTTACCATCTAAACCGGAATACAACTGCAGTGACAAGCATTGACGCTATTGCGGTAGGAATAGGTAAGGCAGTGGTACCAAAAACCCGGGCCATACGTTGTGGAACTCTACCACCTATTAGTCACGATGGTAATGACACAAATAGCTAATCGTTCGTCTTTCACGAACTGCCTGGAAGAATGGCCGATGGTATATTCTTCAAAGGGACCCCGGACCAATACGAGGTACACATAATAAGTATAAATAATAGTTTTACAATAATTAATCTATCCTTAATTATTAATCCTTTAAATTTAATGATTTTAATATGATGAACGGAATTCAATATAATAGTTTAGACAAAAAGTAGATGGCTATTTATTCTCTTGTTAGAAAAAGATTATCGTCGCCAATAGACACCAATAATGATGTTAATTCCCAACGGTGCGTTGCCATTCACAGCTGGTATGAAGTGCCACATGCATGATGCACATGTCTACCGACTACCTGGTTCTCCAAATCGGAACACGACAGTGACAAGCACTGATGCTATTGCCGTAGAAAAAGGTTAAGACCGTGGTACCAACCCCTGGCGAGACTTTGCAGAACTAAACCGCCGTGCTAGGCGGTTAGCACCTATATTATGTGTTAAATTATATATCGTGTATAAAAACGAGTATCGCTGTTTGGGAGCCTAAAACAAACATATATGTTTAGGCTATCATTTTGCTGATATGGATACATACATTTTCGCCGATCAAGATAATTTAATCTTATGTGCTATTTCAAAAATACTATCGCCACAAACAAAATCCGAATATAATGTCAACAGACACAGACGCACCGCGCCCATTGACTCGACGGTGTTGTATAGTTTTACATATTATTCGCAAAATTTTAGCGAAATTGATGGGTAAATACAAGCATTTCAAAATACTACAATATCTTTATTTTTATAAATAGAATTATTTCACTATCGTTTTTGATAAAGTCATCGACCCACCTATATACCACTTTGGGATCGGACAGGGTTTTTGTTACTCACTGTATACAATTAAGAAAAAACACTGTAATATTACATAATAACGAACAAACGAGCACAAAATTTCCTTATCAACGAGGCATTTTTAAAATAAAACCTCGAATAATTATTATTTTATGAAAAAAATACGACAAAAAAACTAAGTTCCACACGTAAAGCAAAGGGTATTGTCCACCACAGGCTTTGAATGACCATGCGCTTTTTTAAAAACTATTTTTACAAAAAATATTTATTTTATTTACAAAAAATGGTGGAATTTTAACTTAATTAAAAAATAAAACCATAGTAATTAACGTCAATATTTTAACTTTTACCATGCCCAGTATGAAATTTTTTTTCGTTTTCTATTTTTTTTATTATAAATAATTTTGTTTCCATATCAAGCATATGAAATAAACAACTGAGTTAATGGTCACATGGAGCCGAGCAGTCCATACAATGTGGTCGAATGCCTTTAAAATGCTTTTAGCAAATAATATGAATGTTTAATATTTTTATAGCACAGGATAGCTAAAGGTTCTTTCTATTATCGTGTTATCGATAAGATCGTTCCAATCTTCCTGTAATGCGTTTTAAGATCTCTCAAGATGGAGCACGATTTCAATTCTTAATTTGACTTCAAATGTTATCTCATACACGAACTATAGGGGTTTTATTGGAGCGAGTGCTCTGGCCATCACAAACCATTGATTTCAACGACTCGAAGGTATTCGACATCTATGGGCGCAATATGCAGGCATGCATTTCCATCCATAAAAACAAATTCATCTTCTTATGGCACTACTAAGTTTCTTTCAAATTCTTAGGTACATCATTTTTTTTATTTCGTTAATTAGGATTAACCAATGTCTGCGGCTTTAAATTTCTGTTTTTTAACATTTATCCACAAATGTTGAAATCTTTCTGCTCCACCTACTGGTTGAAGGCATTAAGTTGAACCTATGTACAAGTATAAATGCATAAAAGTAAATAAATAAATACCTACCTCGTAATATTAATATGAACAATTAAGAAACTATATGTTACAATAAATAATGTAATTTACTGAAAATGTTGGATGTTGAAGTTCTTGACATACTTCTATTTCGAAAATGAAACGCGAGTAAATTATTACTTGAAGCCCGCATATCAATGAAAGCATTATTAAAAAAGTTTCATAGATTTTCTCATTACTGAACAATCTGAACTCTGAACATACTGTTATTAAAAGCTGAAACTGATAACACCAGGCATCATCCAATTAATTTTATCGGATCACTTAACATTTGAAGAGTATCTTCGGTTCTGGAATGGAGTACTTATGCTTGAACACTTCAATTATTTAAAAAAAATTTAGGTTTCTCGAATCAAAAGTTTCATAATAAATTTGTATATTTTTCGTTGTGGTGGTTTAGGTTCATTATGAAGAATAGATAATCTCTCGTATTGCCTGGCATCTGGTTCGAGGTAAGCGAAGACTAAACTTTTTATTGTTATCATGGCTACTGGATGTTAGAGTTCTGGGACGACTCCCCCGAATTACTGTCTCTATCTTGCCTATTCCTGTCGCTATTACGTCATTACTTATCACAGTCAAATTCTAGCTATAGATAAATGAAACCAAATGGGATCTTTAATCGAAAACGCTGCTTATACTTATAATTGTTTCTCCTATAATTTTTTTACTTTAAAAAATAGTCTTATATATTGTGGTAATTGGAAAGTTTATGACCTATACTTTATTTCATGCTAATGTGCATAGCATAGGTCTTTACAACACACTATTTAAAAGAGTTATCGAAAACATAAAATAACGCGCGAGAAATTAAATTCAAACGGTCACACACCGACGGATATTACATTTAAATCTAATCCACATGCTCGACGCAACAAGCTGATGCGAATTTACGACAGAAAAATAGGGATTTATGCTTTACTGCCCGTGCGAAGCCGGGCGAGTCGGTAATGACGTATATATAAGGGCAACAACACACATGCTACTTTTAGCATCGGCAATCGGCAACCTAGCCGCTATTTGATGCAAAATGCAGCGACCAAACTTTGCCGGAAGACTAAACGCTACACTCGGCACTCCGCTCTCATACGGATGCCGACCGCATCGATTCGCGTCTATGGCATGAGTGCACAAATAACGAATTACTGATAGTATCGATACTAACGTTTGTCTTAGACTTATTTAGGCTGATCGATAGTCGACTATCGATAATTTGCCAATTTACATTGTATACGCTACACTTCAACAGCAATATAAGTAAACTAAGACTATTTTAAGTTAGATCAGCATATTTTTTATATTGCTGCCGACCTGCGTTACTGCTACTGTTTTTAATGAAAAATGAAAGAAATCATTTAGAATTCAATCATTTGTAAACAATACTTTTACAATTCGGCAAATTATCGATAGTTGACTACCAATCAGCAACACTAAAACGCGCGATTCTGATACCGCGTCCAAAAGTAGGACGTTGCAAAATCGCGATGCAGCATCGAAAGAATCTCTAAACCACGCGATTTGAATACTGTAATGGAACGCAGAGAGTTGCGAAAACGCGATGCAGCATCGATACAGTCGCAAAATCGCCGACCGCCAATGCTAAAAGTAGCATGTCTGCTGTGGCTCTAAATTATAAAGCTAGCGAACGAACCGTTGACATGTTGACCCATATGAGCGATTGATGGCGTTACGATTTAAAAACTTTGTTAGTATAGCAGTCGAAGTAATACATACTCTATGAAATTTTCACCTGTTACGGCTTAAAAGATATAGCCTTGTGACAGAAATAAAGGGAGAGCGGAGTCTCAGTAATTTGTTTCCGGTGGCGTCCTCAGTGTACCTACTGAACCCAAAAACGTCTAGGCTTAACGTGAAATTATAGAAAATCTGCTTGCTATTCGGCCGTTTTAACCGGCATATATGTATACGTATAAACGTTACTTTTCCACCTATTATTAAGAATGCACCAGCACTGGTTTCAATATTTTGCAATGATTAAGGAACTTTTTTTAGAATTACGTGATTTTGAGTTTTTTTTTTAGAATTACGTGTACAATAATTTATTTACAAACCAGCTGACCCGGAAAACGTTGTTTTACCATATAAATTATTCCTAGCATTATTTTAAAATAGGGGTTGATGAAAGAAGGATTAAAATTTAGGGTTGTGTTTTGTTTAATGCCACATCACAAAAAATAAAATAAAATAAATAAATCTGGAGTCACCTTTATCACTTGGGGGTATAAAAAATAGATTCTATTTCAGACCTCGGAATATACTCGGTAGATCTTTAATAATATCTGGAAGCTATAAACGTATAGATTATTGCCGCATAAAAAATGTACTTATTCTGTGGAGACGTCATACATTATAATTAAATTATGTACATCGCAAATTTTCTCAAATAAGCAAAAATTTTTACGAAAATCTGTTTAACCAGCTTGCCGGCTAGCGAGCATTTACTGGTGGCCCAAAACAGATTTGGCAACTATAAATACTTAGAGCTTATGATCGTAACCAAACAAGCTAGACACTAAACCAGCTACACTTATAATTATGCATATTTTATATTCCAAGCTTTTACTAGGCTAATATATTCTTGCTATTATGTAAAAATATGTGGGAGTGGTCTCGGTGATTCACTCTCATTCTCCAACCCATGATATACGAATTATTTATTTACGAGTGCGAATGCAAAGCGTCGCCGACCATGCGTGTCGTATATATCGTGACCACTTCTATTATGTCTGTATGAAGTAACTTACGTAAACATACGCCCGGGAAATATTTGCTGTTTGAACGCACGATATGCATAGTAATAATATATTAAAAAATTGCATTGAGAACAGCGAATTAGAAATTAAATGAATAGATTTTATCAGTAACTAGCTTATGCTTGCTATTTTCCGAGCGTTAACCGCGAGTACTAGGTGGCAGAGTTCTGTAACGTCGCGCCTGAATTTGGCATCAGTGTCTGACCATGACATGTTTCAGTAAGGACGGTAAGGTAGCGGGTAAAATTATGTATGTGGCATTTCATCCCTGCCACACTAAAAGCAATATTGGTATCTTTGATGTTAAGTCTATGGAAATCTCTTTAAATCAAATGAGCAAACTGCTATTGTGATTTGCATGATAAAAAATACATCCCTAACTTAAGCTTATCAAACTTCGGGATCAGATTATAGTTTTTTTATGGCAAAAAAATCTAGTCTGGGTTTTAATTGATTAATCAAAAAATAAACAAATCTAAAAACTAAATCATTCGTCTTTATGATATTGGGTTTTAATTTTAAAAATCAGTAGTCTGAGTTTATCGGTTATTAAAAAAAACATTTCTCTTTATAATACAAGTATATAGATAGCTAGATAAATATTAATAGATAACAAATAAAAATCAGTCAATATACCACTACAACTTTTTAAAGAGTTCTGTATAAAGGAACATTTTAACAGAAACTACTTTTATGATTGGGATTTATATGAAAAAACGTAGCATTAAGATATAACTGGTACCGGACTGGTAAATTGTATAGACAAGTATCTGGATTATGGCCTCGGTTGTTATGCAGAGTTTCTTGATCTCGCCAAAGCTTTTGACACGGTTTCTATCCCTATTCTTTTGCGAAAGCTGGAAGGACTGGGAAATCGTGGCACAGCGCTGGACTGGTTTCGGAGCTATCCCTCAAACAGGAGGCAGCTCGTGAAAATTGACAATATGGAAAGTTCTCTTCTCCCTGTTGATTGTGGCATGCCTCAAGGTGGCATTCTAAGTCCACGGCTATTCATTATATGTATTTAACATGAAGAATGAGTCTGCCAGTCTTTAGTCACCCATTGCATCGGGGTTTGGGGTGGTAAAACCTCTATGCTTCCTCCTGAAAGAGCGCAACGTGCTGTTTTAAAGGTCACGCGTAAACCCCTATGATTTCCCACAAATGCGCTGTAAAATTGGAGTTCTGAGAGTGCGTCACCTGTATGTATTAACTCAAAAAAATGTAATTACATCTATCAATTGCAAATCACTTTTAAAAAAAATATTATGTAAAGTAGATTTGCCAAACATAAGAACTTCGTTTGCAAAACTTTTTGAGTCGTATATCCATAAATTTATATAATATAATCCCCTAGTTTGGGAACTTCTGGTAATTATAGAAAATAACATAACATTTCTATGTAGGGTAAGTCTGAGTTATTTTTTGTAAAACTACTTGTTTTTTTAAATAAATAAATCATTATTATTATTATAAATTATTATTTTATTCATAAATCATTATTACAAAATATCCAATCACTGCTTTTGTGAATCATTTATTTTATAAAATATTTATTGTATGTATTATAATAAATCTACCATCTGGTAGACACGATGACGGTGACACGTCTGGCTTTCGTCTCTTACAGAGTCACGGCAGAATGGGAGATGGACCATTCTTCAAAAGCGGTCCGGATCACACACAGATACACGAAAAATACATGTGATCATTTACAAAGCAAAATCACTTATTTGAAGTCCTATAAAGCTAAAACTTAAAAGATTTGATTATTTCATTTGATTAATTCATGAATCGACAAAAAATCTATTGTTTTTAAATTTAAGTTGTTTGACAAATCACAGTGGAAATTCCCTGTACAGAAAGGCATACAAAATCACCAAATTGAGGATATACACGACTACAGCTACAAATCCCGAAACACTAACGGTCAATTACACTAACATTGTCTTAAGTTAGGATAATCCTAAATAGTATGCTGTCATTTTTTGTCTTAAATGAAAAGAATGTGACAGCATGCTACTAAAGATTGTCATAAGCTAAGACAAGGTTAGTGCAATTGGCCATAATATTTGTAACTTTTCAATAAACGACCGACTGCCGATTTCATCGTCATTGAAAATATACATAAGTTGTTTGACAGTTTACGATTAAATTTGCCCTTTACATAAAAGTATACTTTCTATTTTATGCTTTCACCGCTGATTTGTTGACTTAGACGTTATGCTGACGATTTGATTTTATAAATACCAATTCTGATGTCCTACAACGCTGAAATATCAATGTGTTAGAATTTTTAATTATCTTAAGGACGGTAAACACCCAGGGAGTGCTCTATAACTAAAATGCCTTTTAGGTTGGGCTGCCAAGGCTCATATGAATCTTTACTGATTACTCTCCAGGCAATTTAATATTCTTGACTGTAGAGTACGCAGTGAAAATAACTTTAGGTAATTTTTTTTTAAATACGTGTTCCTCCTCACATTGTCGGACTGATGAGAGATAAAACATGTTAATTTAAATTTAATACGGCGAATAAGGCCTCCAATATGTTTGCAGTATAATATGGCCTTCTTACTCGATACACATATTGGGTAAAAGCAGTCTATTGTACGTGTGCAAAGGTAACGTGTTACCGAAAGAACCAAACAAGCGATCTGACAAGTTTTGTTAGTTTAAGTCCTTTGGAGTAGAATTTTCGAAACCACAATTGTTCTTTATCAATCATGAGAATTTAAAATTTTACGTTCAATCTTACGAACTATAGAAATTTTATACAAACTTCTAACCTTTATTTGACCCTCGTAAGTACGTGTTTGGGAAATTAATAAAATCGTTGTTTTATTTTGGAACTGAGTCCCCTTATCGTTATCGTTTGCGGGTTGAAGGGTTAAAACCTGGTACCACCTTTTTGTAACCAAAACTAAGCTTGTTTTAAAGGTGAGAGTATCTTCAAAACGTTTGAAAATCGTCCGATTTTTTCTTGAGATTCTTTTAACGCTGGGTTGGTTGCCTTGAAAGAATATCAAGAAAAAAAATCGGACTATTTTCAAACGACCTAACTCGATGTATTAGTAACTTGCAGGCTATTGCGTAACGACGCATAGCGGTGATTAGCTTTAGTTTTTACAACACGCTTGACTGGCTCGCGTTCGTCTCTCGTTCTACATATCGAAACAGGCATTTCATCATAAAATTATACTATTACGAGGCCTATCAAAATACGGAAACTTAATGCTTATGTCGTTTTGGTCGAGATGTTTTGTTTACTAATAATTCATTGCTGGCCTATATGAAAATTAAATTCGCAATAAAACAATAGTTTTCACTGTTGATGAATATCATCAACAGTGTCAACCTTAATATATATTTACGTATTTTAAAATATACAAATGCAAAAGACACGATTTAAAACTAGAGTTCACTCTCCCTTTTACAATGCAAATATACCCTACTTTCTTAGTGGATACTCTAGATGATTATAATACGAAATAAACAGGTGTGCTGGAAGGATTAAAATAACACTTCATAATGTCTCGGTTAACAAGTTTTTTTTTTTCAATTTCTGTTCGAGTGGAATCTATTCAACAATTTTGACGTTTTATTTTTTGATGAGTTACAGATATAAATTTTAACAAAGCTTTAAATAATTGTCAGAAAACGTAATATTATAGATTTATCGTGATCAGAATAATGGGTGAAAATCAATTTCAAATCGTCCAACCACCAGTATCCCTAATGTGAATAGATGAATCAGCACAATAGTGAAGTCAAAGCCAATCCATATATTTTATCATAAGCAAAACTTGCACATGAATATAATTGCAACAATGACAAACATTTATAACTCGTTCGACCGGCACGCTTCAACAAAATCATAACCACAACACAAGGGACGAGATCGTATGAACTTATAAGAGGACGCAGGCGCGTGCCGAGTTGAACGACCACGCCACTACGCGCACGTTTCACTTTCATTTTATGATCTATACCTCGTAACTCCTCCCACAGTGACTGTATGCCAAATTAACTAATATTTACTTTTATTAATTTCACTATCTTTCTCCAAAACAAGTTTTCCCAAAAATTCGAAAAGGAGACTCATTGTTGTTTAATTTTCGACGATTATTATTGTTTCTAATGTATTTTTTATATTATAGGATAACAATCAAAGAAGCATGGCTCTCCTGATGAAAAAAGAAATCATCGTCAATAAACACCAAAGCTGTTAATGGTGAGTTGTTATCCGTGTGGCAGGTTCGTTATGTCACATGCATAAGTTTACCGGCTACCGGCTTACCGGCTACTCTCCAAATCGGACCACGATAATGAGAAACACTGACGCTATTTCGGCAGTAATAGGTAAGGCGGTGGTACTCCGGACAAGCAGTTGCAGAACTCTACTTTTCACTACCTTCGTAAGGTAGTGAAAAATTTGGCCAATCGTTCGCCTTGAATGATGAACGTCCATAACGTGTATATTCTTGCCAAATTACAGCTTTCTAGTACTAATAGTCTCTGAGCTAAGCTGCGGATAGACGGACGGACAATGGACATGGCGAAACTAGAAGAATTCTTAGTAGACCGCGCAACCCTAAAAATAGAATAATATTGAGAGATCCTAATCGACACGAAAATTTAAAAAATTGTACTTAATTATGGTACTTAGGTTACAAAAGTTTTCATACTTTCAATGGCAGTCTATAAGATATTTTAACACCAGCCTGCCATTTACTATATTTTTTTGTAGTATTGGTTACCTGATCTCAAATATATTTCCGGGTATAAATAAAATTACTATAAATAATCTCTGGTAATGTAAACAATGTGTGTCGTGCACATTAACAGAAACATTAATGAGTGCTGGATGTTTACTTCCTACATACATTTTGAGGCCACGAGTCAATGGCCACACTGTTATTTTTGTTTTACAAAATATCATAAAACATAAAATTACACAAATAAATAAATATTGTCATGCACATTTTCCCGGAGGGGTGTGAAGTAGAGGTGCAATTGGTGCACCCACAATGAGACAACGGTATCAAATCCCATATGGAGGTCCAAATAATTAGGAGGCCCGAACTTTTAACAAATTTGAGCGAATTGTCCAAATAGGGCTTCATAATCAAGACCTTAAAACGAACTGCCCAAACCGGGATTCATAATCAATACTTTAGAACGAACTGCCCAAACCGTGTTTCATAATCAAGACCTTAGAACGAATTGCCCAAGCCGGGCTTCATGATCAAGACCTTAGAGCGAATGGCCCAAATCGGGCTAAATAATGAATACCTTAGAGAGAATGGCCCAAATCGGGCTACATAATCAATACATTAGATCGAATGGCCCAAATCGGGCTTCATAATTAACGCATTAGAACGAATTGCCTAAATCGGGCTTCATAATCAACACATTAGAGCGTATGGCCCAAATTGGCCTTGATAATCAACACATTAGAACGAATTGACCAAATCGGGCTTAATATTCAAGATCTTGTGCGTTTATACTAAAGCCGGTAACGTTAGATCATTTAGGCGATTAACCATCGAGGAGGAAACTGCACATAAACAGACTACTGCTGAATAATAAGGACGTGTGACGGTCTAAAAGTGTCCTCACCATACCAAACAAGCAGATGACTCTCCAGATGGAAAGAGACAACCATCGCCTATAGATAATAAAGATGTTAATTGTGCGGTGCTATCCCTGAGGAGGGACGTAAGGTAAGGCGGTGGTACTAAAACCCCGGGGAAAATCGCCTGGTGACTCGTAAAACCAATCGTTCGCCATTTACGAACTACCTGACAGAAAGGTAGCTGGTCTATTCTTCAAAGGGCCAAAACACGAGAAAAACTCTATAAAAAAAAAGTCATTAAAAAGCACCTAGAAAATCGATTTTTTTCGTCATTCAACAGATGGCGCGTTATATTAAAGTGTCGGAAATGCAGAAAACTAAAATTTTACCCATTGTTGTTTTTATTGGCGTGATCTCTCATATTGCCATTAATAGATTAGCTAATAATAACCACTGGGCAAATAACAGCAAAAGCAAAAAAAAATATTCGCTAACGTAGTAAGTCAAAGAATTAATTTAAAATATTTATACATATAAATAAAAGTACCTGGATGACCGATTCTCAGTATTTTGATCGGGTTTTTTTGGTAAAACTACGTTTTCTAAAAATGAAACCTAGCTAGGTCGATTTATTTAAGTATATACATGTTAGTTTAAGTAACGTGTAAGTCACTTGTAAAAAAAAACAACTTCAAAAACTTTGTCGATCTGTCTGTAATCCCGGCCAGTCCAGGTTATCTCCAAAACGGCGCAACCGATAGTGCCGTGACTTTCACAGTAACACAATATAAGAAATAACTTTGAATAATTTTATTTTAAAAAGTTTTGGGGCGCCATGTAAAAAAATAAAACCCAGATCTAAGTCCAAGTGGACGAAGCCGCGGGCACAGCTAGTTCTCAAACATATTTCTCACAAAATGATACTTTTAAAAATGGTTAAAATGTCACTTTTTTAAAATACTTCGCAAGCAGATAATTACACTGACATTTTTACCATCCAGACCGGAACAAAATAGAGACAGGCAATTTAAACATTTTCGGGTCACGTGCATCTAGCAATATTATTTTACTCTGGATTTCACCTGGGGAAGTGCTCACGTCGGAGTTACGATTTGTGATGTGACTGGAAAACTTAGCTCTTTGGTTTTACTAGTAAATATTTAGTAAACCGGCCAAGTGCGAGTCGGTCGCACACGTATGGTTCCGTACTAGCGAAAGATATTAACTGAGTTTACTTGTATGGGAATCCCCTTTGAAATATTTTTTTTTTACTTTTTATTATTTGTTTCCATAGCGGCTACAGTAACATGTATTTATATAGGTAATCCAGTGTTTTGCAAAGTGTGGGTCGAGGCGACCCACTCTTTGAAAAGCACTGGATTCGAGGGGTCG
>DWBA01000083.1:0-17737 GCA_018236825.1 Apodemia zela | reverse complement strand
TTGGTTTCAAGAGTACCGTTTGTGTACAGATATTCGATAATTGTTGGTTTTTTGAATATCCGTTAAAGATTGATATTTTGTTCAAGAGTAGGCCAGCAGTAGTTATTAGTTATGAGTATTGAATAAAAATCTATGGATGTAATTTCAATATAGATTATTTTAATAGTGAAAATTATATTTTGTCCGCCAAGAGGGCATTACAAGAAGACCGTTGGAAAATGTAGCTTAGCGGATTTAGCTATCTAATAGATAGCTTTCGTAAGAATACAGTATCGTTGTTGTAGAAATACATATTGTTACAATAACTATCCACGAGTAAGTATCTAATAGATGGCTCCCACAGCAATATTTTTTTTTTCAGTGTATCATCAACTGTGTACCGCCGTTACTAAGTGTTGTTCAAGTTTTTTCTATCAATAAAAACTTTCAAGGTACATATCTAACTTTATCAACTACTAATATATATATTCACATACTCAATGCTTACAAGACAATCTTAGAACTAGTGTTCACGTGAGTGTTTGGCGACGTACTTCTGAAGGGCTTCAGCTGCTTCTTTAAAAACTGGATGTAGCTGGCGGGATACCCTCTCTGTTACCAAACACGATACTTGCGATTTAACGGCTGACTTGTAGTTTTATGATTTAGCACGTTTTATCAAAGCGGATGTGTATTCTGGCATGATTATATGTTATCAATTCCAGACTGAGTTATTCCGTGTATATATAGGCCACCTCAATTGATTTTTTGCACGACATGAATTTGGGTACCACTTAAAACTTCGACGATATTAGATTCTATCACTAGGTTAATTGCGTAATCATAACACGTTTCACTGGTATAACGTTGATACGTTAAACGGGTGCCTCTGTAACAACGTTTCAATACCATCTGAGCCGTGTGCCTAAATATCAAGAAATCATAGATTTTTCGACAAAGCCGTTTTATCAGCTTATTACGCTTCGCATTTATCGTTATCTTTGTTATTATATGGTTTTATTGAAACATCCAAATCTTTAGGTCAAATCGTAAAATAAAAGAATATTGACTGTGTAATTTAAGTAAGCACTTACCCGACTAGAATTTTTTCCTTACTTCCATGAAGTACCATAAGGACCTCATCAGGTGAAAATGTGGTTAACCTCATTAAGGCAACCCTGACGAGTTCCACACTAGGATCACATCAGAATGACCTCATAGCAAAAAAAATTATTTTCCATCGGGTCGTCCTGATCATTTACACGTAGGGAACCTTTCAGGATTGCCTGACAGAAAAAAAACTATTTCTCACCAGGTTATCCTCACAAGTTCCAGACTAGGATCACATCAGGATGACCCTGATGAGGACAAAACGATATTTTCCATCGGGTCGTCCTGATCTTTTCCACGTAGGGAACCTTTCAGGATTGCCTTACAGAAAAAGAAACCATTTCTCACTAGGCTATCCTCACAAATTCCACATTAGGATCACATCAGGAAAATCCTATTACGAAACAATTTATTTTTCATCAGGTTTTCCTGATCATTTTCACGTAGGGAACCTATCAGGATTGCCTTACTAGATAGAAATCTATTTCTCACTAGGCTATCCTCGCAAATTTCATACTAGGGTCACATCAGGACGACCTCATAACAGAAGAATTTAGTTTTCATCGGGTCGCCTCGATCATTTCCATTTTTTAGGATGATCATAATAATTAACATAATAAAATATATAATATAAACAAAGATATATATATATATCATATTTCCAACGTATACTCGGCACTACCCTGTCACTACTGGCAATCTAGACACTAACACTATCTAGATTGCCAGTAATACATATGGTTAATGAAACTCCTGACAAAAAAGTTTCTCCAACGTTCGTATAGCGTTGCGGATAGGTTATAGTCTGGCGTGCGTTAGGTGTACTGTTCAAATCTCGGTTAGAGCAATATGCGTTTCTCTTTACTTATTTATAAGGCAAGCGTAAAACTTAAATGTAACAGTATGAAAAAAATGTCAAAAGCAAAATAAAAAAAATCAATTAAAAAAAAATTAAAAAAAACAAATAAAGAAAATTTTTTTTATCAAATGTTTGTTTATCGTTAATTTTTTTGCTACTTATTTTCAATATTAAATTATGAATTGTTGGACCCAATGGGGCCTAATAGTGAGAGTTGGTTTTTCTTTTTAATGTCTAGTTGGGATAATACGATCCATATCAGGTCCGTGGAAGGCGGTCCAGATCAGGACCATGTAAGGTTATCCTGATCAGGACCTCATGGGTCATTTGCGTTACATCCTCATCAGGTCCATGTTCGGATATCCTGAGCTATACTTTATCAGGTGGCGGGGTTAACCCGATAAGGACCTCATGAGGTCCTTACAAAAAATTCTAGTCGGGTAACTGATATTATTGCGTTGTTTCGCGCGCAGGCTTTTAAATTCAGTTACATCATACACCTTCAAGGTGCTCTTCAATAGGTTGAATATAAACACATGTAGAAGTTCTGCTTGTTTTAATAGAGTTTTAAGTATTAATAGATAAATAAAAAATTGCGTGAGATTTTGAGATAAGTGAGAACTATGCTTACATGTGTCTAGTCAGACTTTTGGTGTCAACATGAGTCTAAATTTTAAGTGATGTCTCAAGGGTTCCATCACTAAATCTCCCCGAGACAAAATCTCCCCGACAAAATATCCCCGGACGAATTTTCACTGACAAAATCTCACCTAACTAATTTTAACAATTTATTATAATTATAATTTGTAATTATTTAATTTCCATTGCTTATGACTGTGTTGAGCCTTTTTATCATGGTTTTTTGATGTGTGTTTACTCGAAAATACTCCAACACATACGCTTGTTATCTCGCTGTGCATGGGGAGATTTTTTTGTGGGGAGATTCTGTCGGGGAAATAAAGTCAGGTCACCATCTCAAGTGTTAAAATCGATCATACTCGTCCAATAGGATTTTTAAAGTAAATACAATGCATATGTTTAAAATAACGGTTAATTTTTTAAATTTAATATTACATAAAAATATGTATATGTAGTATCATCTATTACCATCGTGCCTAGCGTAGCTTCACACACAACTTAAGCTCCTCAACGTCTGAAGTAATAACGGCGCTACATAATCTCAGTGCAATAAGCACATGGTATGAAGAGTGTGTAGTACACCGTTGACTGTGGCGTTCTGTAGTTGTCGTCGACCCGTTGCATCCAGGGGTGTCCGTTGTGATATCTTAGTTGTGCCGATACTCCTTCAATGCGGTGTGAGCACCTTGTTGACTCGTTGCTGTTTTTGAGATGTTCTCCAATTACTTTGCACACTAAAACTTCTAAATTATCCACAGTAAATCCTAACCACTCCCTGGGCACGAAACACAAACTTCTGTGAATTGTCATGGACATATTTATATACGTTGTATAGTAATCAGGAAATATTGCTGTGTGACTGGTAAATAATATAAAAATATCTACTATTTATGCAACACGTCCGACAACTCTTATCGTGTTCAACTTTGATTGTTTAATTTATTCAAAATGAGCTCTCTTAAACAGCTGTTTGTATAGTTTATTACTAAAGTCTAGTGCAAAACTTGTTATTTAAGTTTCGACGAACAGAATTTTCTGCGAAAGGTCACCTTAGAGTAACATAAATCCAAATTATGATTCATCGCCAGGTATGTGATCACTTTTACTGCACTTTCCCGTTGACGACGCACTCACAACGCTTTCATTCAAGTTTATGACAAACAATTGAACTAATTAGCTTTATTTTGTTCCATAAACTTAAAGTATAAAACAACCTCAACGACGAGGTGAAGGATAACCTTCTTATTGTGAGGTCGGTCATCTATTGTATTTATTATAATAACACGGATACACTTAGCAGACTGTGATTTCTCCAGAAAAGTTCAGTTTTACTATGACACAAGTATAGCTAGGACACCTGACATCTATATCGTAATCACGTTTGCAGTCTATATAAGTGCTAATCGGATGTACTCACTAATTATTTCGAGCTGTGTGTCATAGCGATAGTTAGTGCAAATTATGGCCTAGAAGAAATTCACCGTCGTTAAATTTTCAGGGGTCTTAGAGGCAGGGAAGAAGTCCTACGTCATCAATCCTTGACATTTTGGGTGGAAAGCAGAGATGACGGCTCCGTAACAGTTCCCTACCTATCAGAAGACCAATTGCCGCTAGAATTCTAAAGAATTATCAACTGCCAACCAGCGCTGGTGGAATAGAAGGACCATGAGGGGTACCCTCAACGGTACGTTGAACGTGAAACAGGTAAGCTATTTGACCGTCACTCTTCTACTTTAATTTGAGTTTCGGTTGTTGTATAGATATTGCAGCTATAAAGCCTCCTCCTACATTATTCTTTTTTTGATTTATCTAACTCACTCTTTAACGTTTGGTACGATTCTCCCTCTCATGTAACTGCGACATCACACGTAGACGTCCTCTACCTAGACTGAAATACTTCCTTCAGGCAGTTCAATTTCGAATTTGATTTGTTTGAGATGCATACGAAGCTGGCTTGCTCTATGTTAAACGTAAAGATACTCGTAGTACCCCATTAGATGAAGAAGTTTTTATGCTTTGGAACCGCATCAGTCTCGAGTTCGTAGAAAAACTTGGACGCTTACACCCGGCAACATTAAACTACCAAGCTTGGTCACGTTTTTGGAACTTAGTACGTTACTAAATATTTATTACTGCTGTGTTTATTTGATGTATGTTTTTCTATTCTAAGAAGCGTATACGTGTTTTAATTTTAATAGCCTGCATGAGGTTATAATAATTTATGAAAGTAGTTCCAGTCCAAGACTTAGGTCTTAAAGCTAGAAATTTTTCAGAAGATGTTCAAAATAAAAACCCTCTAATGTAGATAATATTTAACGCTGCGGCGTAGAATCCTTGAGCTTAATTAAATATTTAATGACGATTTTTGCTACGGCAGTTTGTCACATTCTTGTTAAGATAAACATTCGTCACCTACTGAGTTTGATTATGCAAAAATACATAGCTTTAGGCGGGTTGGAATGTTTCAAGCTCAATTTTCCTGAGAACAGTTATACATGTGTCTAAACAATTTTTATTACTATCTTTGACAATTTTGCTTCACACAAATGATAGTATAGCAAGTTTTATATCAACATCAAGATAAGTGTTAGTAGGCCTTTATACTTTCGTTACTACACTCCACGTAATGTGACATTATATAATTAATACAAGTAGAGGTTCTTGGCAGAATCATAGACAAAGCGCATTAATTTCTTTGCACTATCCTTACAAGAAAATTTACAATAACAAATTAACGCTTTATTGTCAGCATTAGGAGAAAAAAACCAGAAATAATGAGACCACATGTTATCTAATCACTAAAACTATTTACTAAATCCTTAAACTAGCTATGAGTTACCGACGTGAAGGGAAGCATCTGGATCAGAATCTTAAACAAAAAAAAACACATTTTTTTAATCATGCTAATCACTAGTGACGACTATTACGTGCTGACAGAGAGGGGCTTACGTAGATGCACAGACAATGCACTTAATCCGCAACCCAAAGTAGCTCTAATCTAGCGGAGAGTTCTGTAGGAACTGATCTCTGCGCCACTTTTAATGTATTTATAGGTTTTCCACTATTTTTTTGCCGACTTGAGCGCTAGGCACCTCAAATATAACTTAGAGTAGGTGTGCCATTCTTCAGGCAAATAACACAAGTATGTGAAGCACATCGTAAAAACACTGGATTAAACTTAGTGCAAGTATAAGCGGGTATATCTTTACACCAGGATGTATACTAATGACTTTCTAATTAAGAGTTTACGTAGATCGGAATAAGTGCTATAATAACACACCTCGTCGGGACACGGTCGCCAATCCAGGAGCATCCAAAAGTAGTCCTTTGAATCGGGATAAGTCCCCATGTCGGAGACCTTTTTCAGCCAAAGCTTCAAGTTCCAGTATTCTGTCTTAGTCGTCATATCTCCGATAGTGGTCACTGCACCCTTTATTTCACCATTTTTGCTGAAATGTTCTCTTATACTTTTAAAAATAAAAAGTTGTAAGTCGTTACGCGCGTAAAGGTTCCATTCCTGTGGGACAATGCAAATATAATGGTATCTACCATTAACCATCATTTTCCCGATCAGAAATAAACACTGCGTTCAAATGGTGTGACCTACTTTAATGAAGAAATTTACTGAACTGGAATATGTTAATTGTGGGTAATGTATACATCGTTCGATAATGAAATTAGCTAGGTTATCGGTAAAAGTGATAAACTGTACTAAAATAGTAATTAATGTGATCATGCATTTCGAATGTTTAATACTTCAAATAACACGCGGCGAGGGTAAAGTCCAGATTTGACAACCTGAGGTCGTACGAAAGACAGGATCATTATAGCTGCAAACGTGATGGTCTGGGTGAAAAAGTTTCGGCGCATTGCTCGTCTAGATGGACGAATATTAGTGATGACATCAGCCGTTGAGAGTAGTTAGATATATAATTGCAATAGTAAGCACACTATTTAACTTTGGAAAAAAACAAATACACCCAAATCGAAATCACTACGAAATCACTGACCTGAGTTCTAATTTCCAATCGACGGTATTGAATTCGTCACCTAAGAACATAACATACTCTAAAACATCACGTCATTATAATTTAACTATAAGTCTAAAAACTACGTAAGCGTTAGGCAAACAGCTAATGAGATTTAAACGAGTTTCCCTTTTAATCAGTAGCTACGTCTACTATACCACGTTTCCATTCGTTAATGTACTATGTCGTCTCACACGCGATGACTCGGCGCCACGCTGTCTGCGGCGATGATTAAAAAAGCCCATAATCGTCGCCATTAAATAGCAGTCAATCAAAATTAGTCTCACTTCATGCAAATTATTCGTTACCGTTCGAACTTTGTAACTATGAATATTATTAATATATATGGCTTTCGATAATCTCAGATCGATAATGTGACGACAAAAAAATAGGACTTATACCTACTGTATTTATTACCTCTGTTAAAATCGAAAACAGCTTTATGTTTGAATATTTGTTGTGCATGTTTGAATTCGTAAATAAGCATCGTCACATAGCTATACATATATATAAATAATATATCCCTGCGTACAGTTTTTCTCGACCTCCGAGCTATTTGCGTCAGTCTTATCTCAATTTTCAGTGATGATCAAAGATGCGTCAAAAAAGTTCGCTATTGTTAAGTTTGATGTAATTTCCACTTACGGGACGAATCCCTACAAAGTCGTACCATTACGATGGGTTCAGGATACGGACGAAAATAAGGTTTTAGTGCAATATCCGTCAAAAGACGACGTGTTTGCTGAATTTGGAAACATTTTAAAGTGCAATCAACCTCTATCGAGCTGGAAAAAGTTCAGTGGTACGTTAGAATATATGACAAGTGAGTTATTATTCTTCAAAGATGTAAATCAAAGACAGTGGCCGCCTATTACGACAAAGATCGATACGTTTTTTTTATGGACGGATTGATATTTATCAAGGGTCGAAGAAATGAATTTATTCCGGAAGAATTATTATTTGTCGACTACACGGAACGATTATGAAAAAAAAATTACAGGTAAGCTTATACGTCTAGCACCTTAATAGCTTTGTTAACATATTTTGACGCAGCATCAGAGCAACAGATTAAAGTGGTCTTTTTTTTATTACAATTAAACTAGACCGTTAAAGATCATTAAGCTTTTTTCTTAAGGAAAATCCACGATGACGTCACCATGCATAGTTGTTCAATTTAATTTAAGTAATAAAAATTCCAAAGTTAATGTTATATGCGAAGACGTTAAACAGGTATAATGGTTTGTTTGGTATTTTTCTGAGAAACAACTTTGTAGCACTAAGCTTAATTAACATTATCATAAAATCGATTGTTACTTAACATAAAATTATGGCTTTGTAACAAACCTCAAGTATGTGATTCGAAATTGTTGTGACTGTGAAGACTTCAAAAATATGCCGGGATTTGAAGATGCTTGTACTAACAGGCATATATTTCCGACGTTTAAATAAATAATCAATGCTTGGAAGATCAAAAGCGCGGTTTGTTTAACAATTTAGCCAGTAATATGCAAAGAGAATCGTAATATGTATGAAAAACTGCCATATTATTGACGGCTAGATTTTGACGTCAACGGAAATCATAAAGCCTGTGTTTAAATAAACCGATAGCTAAACTAAAACCTTACTTCATTAAATCAAAAATGTATTTGATTCTGAAAGACTAAAATAAGCTGTTGGTTTACTTCTTAAGTATTCATATACGTACTGAGAGCTCTGTTTCTATGCAAATAGACTGTTTTGCGTTCCTGAGTGTCCACAACCCGAATATCGATTTTACCTTCAAGTGCGCAAAACAAACGAATTATCTTCTAGAGGGTTCAGTCGAATAAGCGACTTGTTCAGGTGACACACGTGTACGACTTATTTTTTACCGCAATATAAAATGACTATTGTAAAGAAAGTCGTGCAGTTCTTCAGACAGTCAGGATGTATCGAGTGAAGGTTCTTACAGAATCTGACAAAGTTAGCGACCTTGAACCTCGTTATCTTTGTGACCTAAAGGATTTTAGTGAAGTTGGGCATCTTCAAGCGCACCGTAGTTCATCGTGGAATCTAGTTTCGTCGGGAACTGAAGGATCAAGTTACTATGGAGGGATATCACCGAAGCTGCTGGTCAGTCAGAAAAAAAAGTGACCTCCAAATCTGTGGCTTGCCCTATTGTCAAGGTGAGTAGCAGACATTTTCATGTCAATTTCATAACGTTATCAAACTGTCTTAACCTATCATCATATAGTTCTTATTATAAATGCAAACAAGTACGCATATTAGACCACGTGGTGCATCGTTGATTGACAGTTACGACAATAAAGATATCTGTCAAATAGTGTTTTGGCTCTTTTTGGCTGTTGGTGAATATTGAGAATCGTAAAGTAAAGTGTTGAGTCAATCATAAAAGTACTGCTGCCAAGTTTCGAACAAATCTGTTTGGTGAATTGAAAAGGACTAGCAACTGATTAAAGTAGATGTAAACTATAAAAAATAAACACGTTTTTCTGAATCGAGAGTATAAAAGATAATATTTATTTGAAAAAACAAATTATAAAAACTTATATCACAAAGACAAGATTGCTTTTGTAATTAGAGGCCGACGCAGCTTAGAATTTGTTACAATGGATACAAGCGACAAAAGTTGATGAGTATTTTTTGCGGTCTGGCTTTTCAGCGGAATCGTGTTCTTTCTTGAACCATAAATAGTTATTATAATTTTCTAAGTGAGCTGTAACGTTATTGGCATTTATTCTGAAACCTTCACTATTTCCGAAGGTACGGATCTAATGAGAATGTAGTCTCCATAAAGTGCACTCCAAGTTTTTGAACGCCAGCCACTCGCGAGGAACCACGTAGATGTTCTTATGCGTCGTGGCACTGAGAACAATAAAACAACTCAATTTTTTTTATCAAACGGTAAGGTAATTGCAAGCCTACACGGAGAAAAAAAAAGTATTTTCCCTAGATTGCGTAGGTATTTTTCTCATGTTAGCATAAGAATTATTCCAATGTTGACTTAGAAATTATACCTATGAAAAAAAGGAAATATACCTATTTTTTTCTCCCCATAATAGTTGATAGTACTCACGTATTATTACAGGCATAACAGGGCATTTTGACTCGTCGAATTGTTCGGCACTTTCGCAAGATAGAGGTACAAGCAGTCTTAGACCAATAATCTAACTTTGTGATAGGAGCGCAGACTGGCATATATAAAGAGACTAAACCACTTAGGTTCAATAATTGAAGAGTACATCATACGAACGAATAAAATAGGTCAATGAGAGGTGTCGTTCTCCATAACAATTGATTTTTATTGTCAGTCATGCAAATCAATGCTATTGATATTAGTTTGAATGCTCCACAAGGACTAAAACTTATTCTTAACTATTTATTTGGTTTTTCTGCTCGATCGGGATTCTTTCGGGCCCACAGGTCAGTCAAACATAATAAAACATAGTAAAATGTAATAATTTATACAGGTCGTGAAACGTAACATGATTTTTTACTCGGTAACAAAAGCTAAAGTGTGCCGATAATTGAATTGAAGCAAATCGCGCGGTAAAAGTTAAATAGGAGATTGTGTCAGTTGTTTATTTCACGCGCATGATCACTAAATTTTCATAAAAATCGACGTAAATGTGCCAATCGGTACTGTTCTATTTTTGTTAATGAGTTTTTTGAATATGACTCTCGATTTAAACTATTCTACTGGATTAAGTGATTGCTTGATGATTTTGTGAAGTTTAGATATTCAAGCAGCATAACGTGTTCCTGGAAAGAAAAGAAATGTTAGTATCTACAACAAATAATTTCTGTGGGCTAGAATATCGACAGAGATAAAAAAAAGACACTTACGGCCCTGGCATGATGCAAGGAACGAGTATAGCAATGTAGTCAATCTGATGAGGACAAGTTCTAGCGTCATTAAACCGTCGCAGCCAAGTATAATTTTGGTAACGCTCCAACACTGCAACGGAACCTTCCAATGAAATCACAGTACCCCCTACTTTCTTCATCCTGTGGAAGTTACATAAAATCTCTAACTCAATGACAACTCTAAGAGCTTTTATTGATAATATGCTCCACTCAATAGGAATGTACACAATATGACGACTTGACATATTACGGTTAGTTAAGTATTGACACGACGGAAACAATGGTGTGACTATCCTTTATTGGAATTGTCCACGCACTTATAAACAAGGTCCACTGACAATTAGACGGAATCTCGAGTGGTACTCAAAACTATTGATCCTCCATTGAAACAATCAACTCGGGGATACAAATCATGTTGCAAGTGTCATAGTAACAATCAGTCCTCAAACGACCAACATCCCAAATTGACGTAAAGCTCATAATTGTCTGGCCAATCAATGCGATTTATATTTGACATTAAGTCGAAGTAAGCATATCACGTCAACTTAAGATTGCCTTGATTCATATAAGCCTTTCTTATAAGTTTCTATTTGCAAATACGCTGTCACTGAATAAAGACGAGAAACCAGTCCTGATTGTTCCAACGTTTGCAAGTAAAAGCTGCGAAATGGTCGATCGTAAGGCATCCAGTAGCCGACCAGAAAAATCGAAGGAAACTTCTGGGAATGCAGTTTCAAGATTTATTCGGCGTCTAAGTCCTACGAAGAGGTACCGCGGTGATGAAACTTCAAGAGCCAGTTCCAGTTCTACTACTCAGGAGAATGCTTTGGCATCCAGAAAGAAAGACTCCTCAGCTACGAAGAATTCGTCTCACGAGGAAGACAAGCATTCTAAAAAGCTGTCTAAATCGTTTTTAAATCTACCGGAGTCTGCTTCTTCAAGCAAAAGTAATCTTTCCCAGCAAACGTCCCCTTGGCTTACTCCAGCGCCATCATACCAATCACTAAACCAAGACGAACGGGCCACGGAACTCAAGCTTCTATCCCAGTTGCACTCAAACTTCGATGAAGCTACCAACATTCTTGGAAATTACATATCTCTGCGAGATCGCAAGAAGTAATTTTCACTTAAATATTTTGTTGATAAGTGTAATTCGGTATGCACTATCTAAAAGTTACGAAAAATTTTATTGTAAAATCGCTACTCATTGTAGAAGAGTAGATATAATGAATTAATTAACCCAATATGATTTGTTTAATAAATTGCCACGTGCCGTCTAATACTGGTTTTATTATCTCTTAACACAAAACGCAGTGACGTAAACAATGTATACAAGTTAATCGATAAAGAGACCTTAAGTTCAAGAGTCTATTAGTTTTCTGAGCATGTTTGCGTTACTGTAAGCGATAAAATGGACGAGTCTTCCTTGTATAAAACAATTAAGGCCCATTAGTGATATACAGGGTGTCCCAGAAGTAACGGACGTCCTTGTAGGATCTGATAGAAAATAAAATTCTGAGATGAAAAGTCCTGAGCTATTTTTTGATCAGATGCATAGATAATTAATTAATAATTAAAATAACGTTCCTGTATGTGTAAGAGAGAGAGCGCCAGTGGACGACAAGTGTGGGCCAAACATAGACGTTTGCGCGCGTGATTGTGTAAGTGAGTGCGTTTCACTATGTTTGCTATAGTAGCTGGTTATTTACACGCATTCACTAACACAATCAAGTGCACAAGCGTCTTTGTTTAGCCCACACTATGCCGTACACTGGCGCTCTCTTTCTAACACTCACAGGGACGTTATTTCGATCAATAATTCATTATCTATACATCTGATCAAAAGATAGCTCAGGACTTTTCGTCTCAGAATTTTATTTTCTATTAGATCCTACAAGGACGTCCGGTACTTCTGGGACACCCTGTATACATCTATAACTTATGCAAGCATGCTTAAACATATGATACATTAGATTAGTGTTGAACGTGTCAGTTGTAACACAAGTTGTAGACTAAATGTATTAATCGTGAGTTCATTCAGTTCATCTGATATATTGGTCCTGACTTGGTGTATTTCGTCAATAGTAGAGTTAAATAATAATTGATAAAACGCTTCAAAAAGTTTATCATTGAGAATAAAATGAGTGAAGTTTCTTCTGAAACCAAAGCGGCTCAGTCATCAAGGACTATAAAAAAGTTGGAAGAAACTAGAAAAATTGCCGCTGCTGTACAGAAAAATCAAATGTCAGGTACAGAGTTGAAAACAAATCTCATTGGACAGGATCAGAAGTCGATTGCATTTCGCAGGATAACTGGTAATAAGACACGTCTATTTAAATAGTAACTAACTAGCAAAGGAAACGGCAATTTGAAAGAAATCAATGACCAATAATAGCTGATGTTATCAATATACGTCCAATTCTAACAATTTGTAAGATTGATTGTCCATAACTGACATAAGTGGAACATTTGACCTAAATGTGATGGTACCGCAATATATCAACGAACGTATTCAATCGAAACAAGTGACAAAATAATTTCTTCAATTGATCAGCCTGATTCAAGAGGCCACTTGGATAGCGTCGCTGGCTTGTATCTATTGAAAAAAGTCTAGGAATTTACTTACATGATCGAGCAGCATAAGCAGTCCATTCTGATCCCGAAGTACTTGTTGACTTCAGGATGCATTTGCAGGTCATCAGGTTTCTTCAGCCAAGGGCAGTACTGATAGTAAACTAGTACACCAGTAATACCTTTTAAACGGATCGTCATTCCCTCTAGACGACGGTAGGCTTGCCATTGTTTCGTGGCTTCATCTCTTATCAATTTTCTCAAGAACTGGAACGAATATTCACTCCACTCTATCGGTACAATACTCATATATTTAAAACACATTTTTTATCACTGCAAGTAATAAAAGTTGCACATTTAATACCCGTTTACTGGGGGGAAGAGCAATTACAACTGGATATAAAAGCACCCAATCTAAAGAATTTTATTTTTAGAAGGTTAATTCTGTATTCACGACGTGCTTAATGTGCTAAAATTGCTATTTCAAGGTTGAACACTCGACTATTTAGAACATTATCGAAAAATTAGATAGCGATCTTTACACCGAATCTCAGTACAGACAGAACTTATCAGTGACGTCAGAACCTAGGTCAATAATGTTGAGTTAACGACGTAACGTTACCTGCAGATTACGTCTACGTATTTGTTCGCTTAGTAGCAGCCTCAATTATATCATTTAGAGTATTGTTCTTGGATCGTGCAAGCAACAATGTCTTTATTTTCCACTAATAGCGATAGTATTTCTGCGACATCAGTTATTGAAATATATAACCTTATCTGAAAAAATTGTTTACTGGTGAATTAAAAAGCCATTCATAATTTTAAAGTGACATTCATGTGTAAGTTTCAAGTAGTGTGCAACGAATTGCAAAGGCTGAGCACTTTCACGATATAATATGTGTATTTTTTTCACGACACCATTTGACAACCTACAGTTTTTCTATCTGAATCCAATTCCTGTATGACCAATTCACGAACTTTAATTTGACTTTTTCCTATGTTTGCTTTCAGATACTTTCTTCAGTCAAGCGGTGCCAAGAAATTAACAATCGAAATGGATCTAACGCGGAAGAATCTCCAAGAAAAAGCAGTAAGTATGCCCGATCATAAAATCCCAGCAAAAAATACCACGATAAGTAATATTCCTTTAAAAATTAAAAAAAAATCTTTGTTAAATCCAAATGTGCATGCCTTAAGCGCTCATTTTATCACAAAAATAATCATTTATCAGTTACTCAATATTTAAGAATACAATTATTCTGTATAAGTATTAAAAAGAATAATTCGTTTCAAATTCTCTCGTGAATTGTATTTATTTTTCCGCGACTTAAGCGTCCCACCGCATTCCAGTGGACAAACTAAAAAAATAATAACATTCTCTATTTATAGAGTGACAACTTTAGTACACCAGGCTTTAAAAAATTCATGTCCCTGCGTGTAACAAATTTTATTAGAAAAAAAGTTCTGAAGTTTGTAGATTTATATTGTGATTTCTTTTTTTATATTTCTAATGACTAAAATATTTAGAATTTGTTAAAAAGAAATGGTTCAAATTCTCGCGCGAAACATTCTTATACGCAATTCAAATCAGCCGACTATACTTACATACTTATGTATAGTAACAACACGGTATAGTTTCAGCTATAGGTTTAATTCCATCTCAATTTATGAAAAAAAGTTAATATGACTGATTGTATACCAGTCAAAAGGAGATAAGATTCAGTTATAAAACAATAATTAAAATAAAACAAAAGGATATTAAGCTGTGATTTTCTAGATTTTGCGTTGTATATGATAAATAAATAAATTAAAAAACAAATTTAGATACAAAATTGAGTTATTCAAAAGTTTTCGTGTTTACGCCGCCAGACAGCCATGACAAATATCTTAACATAATGATTAAAAATTCAATTTTTGTGATAAAAACAGTAATTAATCAACTGGAATTATTTTTAATTACTTCCCTCAATTTTCGTGTTTTAACAGTGTGATTTTTTTTTACACTTTAACGAATATTCAGACTGTAAGATTCAATTTAATGTGGCGAAATTGGGATTTTCATTTTTAAGCAAAAGTAGACCATACCTACGCGCGTTCGCATGCAAAATATATCACAAGACCCTTTGTTCTTTAAAATTATGCCCCTTAAGATTTATAATTTCCATCATTACTTTCTAGAAAGAAGGGCTTTTGAACGAAAGGGTAGAGATCATGGACTCAGCATTCCGCTTGCGACCGTCAGTCGTCACTGTGATTCCTCTTCCTTTACATAGTCATACGTTTGACCTTATAGACTCACAATGTGTAGCACTAGAATAGTAATTAGTATTAATTAGTAAGTACAGTCATTTTTGTACTTATCTGGGATGAGGGGTAAGAGGCGAAGACTTTTGGATGTTATGATAAAATTATAAGAAAACGATGTTTTCATTTAACCTTTTGAGTACATACATAATGAGAATGACGATTATTTTCAGTGATTCGTGGAGCACCGAAATATTTTTTACCGTAAATAATAATGTATTATTGTCATTAGACTATTCAAGTTTATGACAACTTTTAGAATAACTGAGTAGAATGCATTACTCTAACTTAAAATTCAAGTTCTCAAAAATGACGTCACCTTCACTAAGTTAGTGATTGATAGAAGTTGATTGAACGTACTTATCGACTTTTGTAATCTAATACCTTGTTGACAGTATAAACCAGACAAACGATATCAATTCTATCTGAAACTCATCCTTTCTGCTTGTTTACAGGATTCCACTTTGAGGCCAGAAAATAAGTCAATGAGTGAGTTATATCCGACACTCAAAGCCTTTCTTGAGGCTGATCCCAGAGAACACGAGAGGATGCGCCGCGATCTGACACATTCAGTGCCAGCACATCGCAATCATTATGGCCGAGAGTTTGTTACATCAACAGCTACGAGCAACAGAACGCAAAGTAACGAGAATGCGTCACGAAAAAAGTGAAATTATCAATGCAAGTCTATATTTAGAGCCGTACTTTTGATTAACATAGGTTAAGTTTCATTATTATAAGTTAATAAACATTTTTTATTCTTATTATGTGTACTTTATTTAAATCCTTTTGGTCACACTCAAAGACTCAAATGGTTCGATGATGCTCTTAAGCTAGAAAAATAGTTTTTTGTCCTCTTTAATTTATTGCATTGTTATTGTTAATGTTTTAATACGCAGAAATGATTATTCTGTTTACATCTCAGCTTATGGCGCAATATTTTTTGAATAGCACTTACGCAGCCTACACATTGATCGACCATACAGAAATTACTTTTCGAGAGGCAGATTGATTTAATATGCAATCTAGCATCAAACTGTCACTCTCATTTAATGTTTTTTTGTCTACTGTGCCAATTGTATCAGGATATGTACGCCGTAGTGCGCAGTAAACTTCACTTGTTTACGACAGATAGCACTTCTGGTGCAGTTTAACTTTGAACAGCTGTGTGCGAATGTATCATCGGACAAATGAATGATAAACAATAATTGTAGGTATGTATTTCGAAAAAATTTGTATAGGTGAACGTGCGGTATTGAATGACGGAGATACGTAATGGTTCACCTTGAAGAACGTACCGATTACAGTAGTGAATAGCCTCTTCGTCATTGAAGTGACTAGCAATGTTACTGCTCAGATTACTCGCGTGCTTTTTTGTTTTTCTGCTATGGGATAGCGACTTCTAATCACTATTGCACAACTCTTAGGGCGAGTTTTTTAATCCGGGGTAAAATTTTATTTAATGCTAAATTATGTCTATATATTTAATTTATATAAATATACTGGCAATAATGATTTAATTTTTATCCCGAATTGAAAAACTAGCCTTTAATGCGAAGCATTAGAGTGCGCTTTACAATCGAAAAATTCTATTCGCCTCTTTTTCCCTATTGTTTCCATTATTTCACTCTCGTTAGTTCACAGAGGTTAACTAATTTAAATGTCAATTTGAATCCATATTTACATATGGTTAATAATATTATGGTAATTATCATATTTATGTATTAGCTAGAAACTTTAGAAAAAAACGGATTAATGCAAATGATTCAAAATGCGCACACTTAGCTCATACGGCGGATAAGTGTGCGCACTCGTGTGGGGTAAATTTGCGCAAGTAAGTGAAGTTCGTGGGTTTTTAATGCTCTAAACAGACTGAATTTAATAATATTTATAAAACTTTATTAAGACATTCAATTCGCCTATATATATCACAAACTTCCCGCTCTCCATTCACAAATAATAGGGTTGCGCACACTTATCCGCTGCGTGCAGTTACTCCACGTGACCATACAAAACACATTAATCTTATTTAACGTTGAATATTTAATATGTATTTCTATAACAACGATACTGTATGGCTACGAAAGCGATCTGTTAGATAGCTAAATCCGCTATACTACATTTTCCAACAGTCTTCTTGTAACGCCCTCTTAGCGGACAAAATATTTCTTTCTCCGTCAAATCAAGTGAAACGTGTTTGTTGTTTATGCTGATGAATATTAAATAAATATGTTAGAAATAATCATTTTATTGGTATATAGATAGTTAAATAAATTTTGATTGTATTAATTACTAGCTGCTGGGTGCAGCCCGCTGCATTATAACAGTTTTAGGTGAATCCCGCGGGAACAACTCATTTTTCCGGGATAAAAAGTAGCCT
>DWBA01000082.1:0-17756 GCA_018236825.1 Apodemia zela | reverse complement strand
TTAATTGAAAGGAACTTCGTTCCATCCGAGTGTCCCTTGACACCTCTCAAGTTTTTATTATTTAATTGTCTTAATTAAGACTTTATTAGGAATTTAATTTGCTTATAAGCTAGTCATCAGGCAAACATCCTCGACGTTTTTGGATCATTTGTTGCCGTTAGGCTAACTTTGTTTTTTTCTCATCACGCCAGAGTAACCAAACAAATCGACGGTCCCTTACAACGACCTATAAAGTGACATGTCAAAAGCTGTGGTTTACAGGACAGCGTAATTAATGTTCAAATCGTTCTAGAAATAAATCTATATTATAAATTTTTTCTACAATGTTTTATTCATTTTAAAGAGGGAGGGACTTAAAATAGGGTTTCAATATTCCAAAACAGTTTAATCCTTAAGAAATATATATTTTTATTTTTTATACGTTTTTTATATAATAGGATAGTAAAGAAGCAGCAGGTTCTCCTAATGGAAAGAGACCATCGCCTGTAGACACAAAAGATGTTAATGGTGCGTTGCTATCATTGTGCCGGGGTCTTAATGCCATATGCATAAGTTTACCGGCTACCTTACCCTCCAAAGCGGAACACAACAGTGACAAGCACTGACGCTATTTGGCAGGAATAGGAAAAGTGGTGGTACCAGACCAAGGCGAGATAATGCAGAACTTTACTACCTAGTAGCCACGATGTGACTCGCATAGCCAATCATTCGCCTCTTACGAAATGCCTGGCAGAACGGCAGATGGTCCATTCTGTAAGGGAGCACGGACCAACACGTGGTTATAATTTTTGTTATTCGAAAAATATTATATATGTAGATGCCGAAACTTTATAGTAGTGGTAAAAAAATTTACACGTGACGTATAAAGCACCATAAATCATAATACGGCGGTCAGAATTACATTTCTAATGTTGATTATATGACTAAGAAACCTTGCAAAGTTTAACTGGTCCAAAGTATATCGATTCACGTGGATGCCGACTTCTAAACACGTTGAAAAAAGTTTCACAACGTAGGCGTTTTTTAATTTTTAAATAAATAATTCGTGTTGGCTATGCTCACAATAGCAGACTAAGAAGCCTGTTAGCATCCCTGTACTTAACCCGTACCTGCCGCAATAGCATCAGTTCTGTCACTGTCTATTTCCGGTTTTGAGGGTTAGGTTGCCGATATATTCTTGTTATAGTCATAAGATAGCACACAAGCAGATGGTTCTCGTGATGGAAAGAGACAACCATCGTCAATCGGGGCTGGACAGTGGCAAGCACTGACGCTTTGCCGCAATAGCGTCAGTGCTTGTCATATATATATATATATATTACCTATTTATATATAGCACCGCCTTACCTATTCCTGCCGCAATAGCGTCAGTGCTTGTCACTGTCGTGTTCCGGTTTGGAAGGTGAGGTAGCTGGTAAACTTATGCATGTGGCATTAAGTTCTCGCTACAAGATAGCAACGCACGATTAACATCTTTGGTGTCTATAGGCGATTGTAGAATTTTTCCATCAGGAGATCTATCTGCCTGTTATCTATTGTTAACTATATATAACATATGCTATCTTATGATATATAATAATATAATAGTAGAGATGATAGGAATTGTGGAATCGCTATATTAAATTCGATTTAAAATAAAAGTTAGGTATATCGATAAGTCGTTATTTTTATACACATCACTCGTAATACGAGATTTGTATAATCTGTACAAAGTAACGGCAAATTCTTTACACTGAAGATATTAAAAAATGCGAGCGGGATCCTTAAGCGAGTTTTAAAATACGTTGAACTAAATTGAGTTTAGCTCTTGCTATCGATAAATCTATATTAATTTTGAAAAACCGGTAAAGCTTTTTATTTTTATTGTATTCTTTATTTGGAACAGTAAACAGCATACATTACAAATCATTTTATATGTAAAATTAAAAAAAAAAACATATTTAATATCGCAGCCAACAATACGGTTCAGATTACTACAATTACAATAATAAGCTGAACAAAAAATTAACACAAATTAACATGCAAGATTGTCATTTAAAAACATTAGAATTTAGAAAAGGATTAAAAACAATCATTACATTAATAACATAAATAATAAAAACAGTAATAAATTTATTATTTAAAAATATTATTAGCTACATAAAATTAATTTAAAAATGAGAAATAACTAGGTATGGGAGCTAGTATTATATAAATCATAATTTATAAGATTTTTTGAAACTGCCAGTTTTAACTGATTCAAGCTGATGGAAAAGATGACAATATTAATATATTTTTTTATTGTAGGTTTCTAGCATACGCGCTCACCAGCATTAGCCTCGCACACGTTAACGTCGTACCTATATGGTGCCTAACATGTCTACCTACTGTTTATTATTTTGCCATGATAGTAATGAGATCATGTAATAAGAATAATTGGTCTGGTATCTGTAATTAGTACGATATAATACCCATGCATAAGACAAATAACACATATAAATGACTGCTAAGCGTGAATACTTTGTTATTTGACTTTCTAATAATTTTTAGAAACTCAAAAAACTTATGGACTTATTTTTTTTTATATTATAAGGTAGCAAACAAGTATATGGCTCTCCTGATAGAGAGAGACAATCATCATCTATAGACACTAAAGAGGTTTGTTTTCTATAAAACACCAGTTTGGAGGGTATGGTAGCCGATAACTTATGCAAATTACATTATCATTCCGCCACACCGATAGAAACGCACCAATAACATCTTTGGTGTTTAAAGGCGATGATTGTCCGTTTTAATCAGGAGAGACATCTTGTTTCCTTATTTATGACATTAAAAAAGAAAACTATCTGTAAGCTTTATAAATAAATATTAATGGTAATAATTATTAGTAAAAATGGTTTCCATTAAGATTTACATAAATTGATTTTGTTAAGCGATGTGATGCCAAACCAGACGTTATGGTTGAGTTTTTCAGCGAGAATATTTTGTGTTTACGGTACTGCTGGAATGCAAATTCGTTAATAAATTATGGAAAGATATGACTTTATATAGAAATCGGCCATAATGTAAATATACATATAATATCATCGTCTATACTAATATTTTATATGGGAAATAAATTTGTCTCCCTGTTTTTTTATCTAATACCCTTTCACGGCTAAACCGCTAAACAGATTTTGGTGTAATTTGGCATGGAGATAGATAAAGATTTGGCGTCAAACATAAGCTAAGTTTTAAAAAATCAACCCCGTAAAGGGCTGAAATAGGAGAAGAAAGTTTGTAAAATATTATTCTTAGTATATTCTGAAGATGCTTTTAAAAAGCGAAACCGGTTAATTGATTTAAATATATATGTATTAACGTGTCGTTAAATATAGTACAAGTGCATTATTTAGTAATTAAACTTATTATTATAAATATTTACTGAATTTAAGTTGCACATTCATTGCATTGTTAATGAATTGTTAGTTAATTATGATTTGCCTTATTAGTCCAGTCTGTTTATTCCGTAAAGGAACCTAAGTTATTATATTTTACTAATTCGTTTATCAATAAAATTATTTCGATAAAAAAAGGTTAAGAATATTCTGAGATGAATATCGATATCATAATTTTGATGATACAGCCCATCACTAACAAGTCAGACAACCCATATCGATCCAGCATCCGCGAGGGAGGCACACCTTTGAACTATTACGGACGATGAACTAATGACCGTTTTGTTTTAAGAATCGTGAGTTACATTACGACATACATTTTCATACCTACTAGTGATGTCATCAAATTTGAATGTATGTTATATGTCACCGTAAAATTGTAAATACCGTTAGATTATAATCTTACAAAATAACTGCTAACCTAACCTAACTAAATTATAAACTCCCTACGTATATTATAAACTAACGCTTTTTACAATTTTACGTTGACATATATAAATTTTCATATAGCTAGTTGGTTCTTTGAATACGACATAAGTTTACCGGCTACCTCACCCTTCAAACCGGAACACGACAGTGACAAGCACTGACGCTATTGCGGCGGGAATAGGTAAGGCGGTGGTACCAGACTCGGGCGAGACAATGATGAACTCTTCCACCTAGTAGCCACGATGGAAAAGACTCACATAGCTAATTATCCGCCTTTTACGAAATGCCTGGCAGCACGGCAGTTGATCTATTCAAAGGAGCCTGAATCAACACGGGATAGGAGCCCGAATAGACATGGGGTACACATACACAATTCTATTGATAATATATTTTATCTGCCTTGTTTGTTTAGTGGTTATCCTATAAACCTATAAATTACATTGTACACGAATACTAGGTCACAAAGTTTTTTTGGAGTTTGTTTAATTCATCATCGCCTCTGTGGTCTAGTGTCAAAATTGACCTCACGAGGTCGCAGGTTCGATTCCCGGGTCGGCAATTCAAAAATATGTTTCTTCAGTTTCCTGATAAAAACAACGTTACCCGGGATTGTCGATTGAAGTGCCCGGTTGGCGATAGGATTGCCACCTATCACTTTTGAGGCGAGTCGACAATTAAATAGCTACTACCGGGTGGGAAAGCGGCCTCACACTGAGAAGATAACTACAAAAGAAAGACACGTGGCGGAAATTCTTGTTGCCTAGGCCCCATCCGCGAAGTCGGTACTGTGCGACGAAACATCGTTCCAAAAAAGAAAAAATATATACATGGCAGAACAAATTTTGCTGAATCAGCTAGTATTTATCATTTAATTTAACATTCCAGTTATAGACAAAACCTGTATGCTCAAACCAGACCCAGGACCTTGTCGAGCTGGCCTTTCCATGTATTACTTCAATCCGGCCATTAACAACTGCACGAAATTCGAGTGGGGTGGATGTCAAGGGAACGGTAATAGGTTCGACACACTCGGAGAGTGCTTAACTGGTTGTTTTAGTCAACCAAATCCAAAAAGTAAGTTTTTACAATAACTTTGAATTGTGTGACCCAAAAACATTATTTCTCTTTGCTCAGTCGGGTAAAAAAGTAGCCTATGTCACTCCTGGATAATGTAGCTTTCTAAATGTGAAATAATTTTTGAAATCGGTCCAGTAGTTTCAGAGCCGATTCAATGCAAACAAACAATCAAATCTTTCCTCTTTATAATATTAGTATATTATTTATAAATTATTACGTGAAATTAAAATTTTACATCCTTTTTAAAGAGTATTCTATTATTATAACACTGTCGTGTTCCGGTTTGGAGGGTGAGGTAGCCGGTAAACTTGTGCATGTGGCATTAAGAAGTCGTCACTAGATAGCAATGCACCATAAACATCTTTGGTGTCTATAGGCGATGGTTTACTTTTACTTTATAGAAAAATATAATCGCGTTGGTTCGGGCTTCCTTTGAAGAATATACCCATCTGCCATTCTGCCAGCAAGTTTGTCAAAGGCGAACAATTGGTTAAATGGGTCACTAGCATCGAGATTACTAGGTGGTAGAGTTCTGCAAGGTTTTGCCATGGTATGGTATCACATATTTGTCGTGTTCCGGTTTGGTACCTTCGTCAGCCAGTAAACTTGTGCCTGTGTGGTTAGCATACCGCCAGATGGTAAGAAACACAACTTAACATCTTTAGTGGTTTCTCTTTTGTCATGGAGTCATTTGCTTGTTTTTATACTATAATATAAAAAAATGGAGAAGCCTGAGCGGTGGCATATGGTTAATGGTTTTAACACATGCATAAATTAACTGGCTACCTTACCTTTTAAGCCAAAACAGTGAAAAGCATTGACGTTCTTATGGCAGGATAAGACAGGGCAGGTGGTACTAATGAAATGAAATAAAATGAAATGAAAAGACACGAAACGAAATAAAACGAAACGAAATGAAGTAAAATGAAATGAAAAATATTTATTAGAAAGAATATGGGTGTTTCAAGTTATTTAAAATTTATTTAAGTTACTAACATATTCTACGATATTCTTTAAAAGGGATATATAGTTTTAATTTCATGTAATAACCATCCCACGGTCATATTATAGCAATGAACAGTTACCATCATAGCTGTTTTCTTTGTTTAAACAAGTTGTAAATGAAATAAAATATTTTCACCCGTAACTGTACTTGTCAAATACTATTTTTTGCTTTACAGTGACCCGACCGAATTGGTGTGCTTTGTCCTTTGATTACGGATTCTGTTTCGGTGCCTTGAAAAGATGGCATTATGATTCTCTGTGGAAAGTCTGTAAAGAAAGGATATATTCTGGTTGCGGTGGGAATAAAAACAATTTTTACAATAAAGAACAGGTAATGTATTGTATACCTTGCTCACATATTTGCCTGTATGCCTTAAAAAGTAATATCCTCCTGCTAGACTACCTGATAAAGGCGAGAAGTTGAGTTTGTTCATTTAATTTACTAGATAGATTTATCTATTTATTTAATACTTTATTGCACACATAAAGAAAAACACAAGAAAAAAGAGGATAACAAAAAAGGCATTGTGCACAACAAATAAAAACAATTGCGACAGGCTTTCCACCTATCATCCCCAATAGGATGATAGGTGGTAAGCCTACCGCCAATCGGGTAAAAAGCGAAACTACATCTTTTGCTAATCGCAAATGCACTGTTGTACCTCTGCCTATATCTTCGGGAATATGGGCGTGTAGATACTTTTTTTACTTTTTTTATTAACAATTAGCACATAGTGAGTAAAAAAAGGTTTTTTCCGATCCGACCCAAAAGAGGCATCATTAATCAATGACAATCAAAGTAGATCAATGACTTTATCGAAAAAAGTAATGAAATGATTATATTTATAAAAATAGAAACACTAAGGAATTTTAAAATAATCGTTTTTATCCTTTTTTTATAGTATCTGCAGGCATACGAGCAAGTGGGTCTAATGGTAAGCAGTCACCACTGCCCATGGACATTTGCAACACAAAAGGTTAGTAATTGCCAATGCGATGCCGGCTTCTGAGAATTTCAATGATCCACCTCTTAAAATTCCAATATCAAATCTGCTCGGGAAAACCGTGTGAAGTAAGCTGTTACACAGTTTGACTGTTCGTATAAAGAAAGTACGAGCAAATCGAACAGTCGTGGAAGATAATCAATATGATGTGGATGAAATCTTTCACTACGACGTGTAGTGCGATGGCGGAAGATGGATGCCGGCACTAAATTAAATAGCTCATCAGAACACTACCTATTTAGAATCCTCCAATTTTCCTAAAATTTAGGGAATATTTTAAAAATAGAACACCTCGATTCAACGGCCGCACGTATTCATCAGGTGGCTACGACATCAAATGGATCAACCGCATTTTTTTAATATTAATTGGAATAGTCGTTTGACTTTCACCTAAACTGATTGAAAGTGTTGACGAAGATGAATGATTTTATCAGAAACCTAAAAAAACACTTTTTTGTATAGCCCGATCCGGGAACCCCCGACCCGACCTTGTGCGGTCAACTCCAACACCGAACCACAAGACCACAAAGGCGATAATTGTAAATAAATTTTAATTTTATATTATTTAATTACAGTGCGATTCAATATGTCGTTTTGGAAACAGACCGTTAAAAGTAAAGCCTGATAATGATCAGGGAATTTCAAAGGTGCTCATTATAAACCCGAAAACAACTAAATCTGTAGGATGACTTCTTAGACTTCTATAGGCAGAATTTTGTCTGCTCGTTTATTATTCTAAGCAATAACAATTAAACAATACGCCAAGTGAGAGTTTGACACGCGCTCCGAAGATTCTATACAAACCTGCTAAGACAAACTTAGCTTTATCGTTCAACCCTTAGACACAGGTAAGGCAGCAACAGCAAATAATAAGTTTGTAATAGTAGATTCACTTTTTTTTTATTAAATTTGTATTACGATTTTTAACTTTTTGTAACGAAGTTCCTTATCGTGAGTTGCAAAAGGTGACTAGACGAAAAAGGTTAACGACAATTTTTGCTATAGTTTTTTTTTATATCATATGATAGAAAACAGGCAGATGGGTCTCCTGATAGAAAGAGTCAACCATCGCCCATAGACACCAAAGATGTTAATAATGCGTTGCTATCTTGTGGCAAGGTCCTAATGCCACATGCATAAGTTTACCGGCTACCTCATCCTCCAAACCGGAACACGGCAGTGACAAGCACTCTCTCATGAAAGGAATATCGTTCCATCCGGGTGTCGCTTATTCCTAAGTAAACAGAAAGAATTCTATAGGTTTTGATTTCCCACACACACGTTTTTTCATTTTTACTGCATAATAATATGACTTTAACTACCTATGTGAAAAGTTAAACAATATAATTTATGTTGTTTAATTTATTCTTAACAGCAGGTTAATTATGTTAAATTAGAATATAGTTTATTGAATATCTCTAGATAAATTTATTTTGCACTACCCAATATTTTGTCTCACCATGACGGTAAATTGTAAAAAAATTGTAGTTAAATTTTAGTTAAATTTTAGTTAAATTGTAGTTAAATTGTAGTTAAATTGTAGTTAAATTGTAGTTAAGTACATTTTCATACAATAAAGTAATGAAATAGAATAAATAAAACGTTATGGCTTCTCTTCACATAAGGCCAGGATGGCCCATCAAATGATCGGCCATTATTGCCGCCATGATCGGGCAACTCTCCACACAATCGTGGAAAATCATTTAGTATCTGTTGACACAACGGCGATTGCGCACGATCATGACCCATGGTGGCCCATCACAGACATTTATGCCCTCTACACTAACGTGTGTGCCTTTAATCGCCCATCATAGCCCATTGTGAAGAGGGGACTTTACATTCAAATATACTTATCAATGTACGAGTAGAAAATAGCCTGTGATCTACCAATACTGTTGATGTTCTTGAAGATATTAAACAAAATTTCAATGGTAACGTGTGTTTTATTCTTTGTATTGACGTGTGTTCCCAGACGTACAAAAGCCGGGAAAGAACTTGGATGACTTTAACATACACTGAGTCTAATTTTAGGAGTCTTTGATAAATCAAAGGAGACGTGAAGGGAATTTGAGCCGTACGAGTGCTTGTGACTGATCGGTGTTAAATATATAAGTATTTTTGCGAAACGACTCCTTTGAAGTTTTTAATATTTTCCTTTTCATTGTGAGTTTGTAAAATCATTTTAATGTTTAAGGATCAGTTTGCTACATATTTAGCTTCAAAAGGCCAATTTTTATAGGAATCAGGTTTTTACGTATGTATCTAAAACTTCCAGTCGGGGAAACCAAAATAGATCTTTCTGGATATGTAGAAAAAGTTATACGGTCTTTACACATTTAGAAAGATCCATTCTAAGCATTGACTTATTATTACTATAAAGTCAATGATTATAAGCATTAGTTTGAAGGTTTTGCAACTAGTCTGTCTTTTACAGAATAATTTCAGGATTATATCATTACCATTTTCGCCAATTTTAACTATATACATAAAATTAATTTTTAACAAGCAAGTTTACATTTCAATGCATGCGTAAAACTATTTAATTGCTGTATAGTTTTATGTTAATTTGTTTATTCTTGTCTTTATCACTGTTTGTTTTTCTATTAAAATAAAATAAATAAAATTAATTAAACATAAGCTCATAATACAAATATTAAAGTTGGAAAATTATGACGTATGGGTGATGAAGTATGGAAATTTGCGCGTGCTCCGACATTTTATTGAGGATATATTCTGTATTGGAAGTATTGGAACCGTACCGCCACTGGGTAAGCTTATTATTTCACATATTGTGTCCATTACTAAATTCAAAAAGAAAGAGGAAACAATAAAAATATTCAAAGTTGAAAATTTTATTACCGCAACATTTTTTCCTAAAATATGCTATGTACCTAATTATTTCTATGATAAAAAAAAACAATAAATACTAAATTACTTAATTATTATCTTATAATAAATTAAGGGTACACACGCTATTTTTGGCATCAGCAAATAGTCATTAATTCTTTATTATCAAAATAACTCTTTCAAATAGAAGAAAAATATCGGTAACAAATATTATTGTTACCTAGTAATAATTGTTTCCGATACTACTAACTACATAGTTGTGGATAACGTAGTGGGACTATTATCATAGTGTGATTTGACGTGTTTGTACATGTGTCTATTTGTAATATTTGTACGAAACTGTACAGTAATTTTACAAAAATACCTACTATTATGTGTTACTTCGAATGATAATTATTAAAAAATATATTAAAAGTAAATCTTTTTTTTTAATTTTTGTATTTATAATACTATTTTTACGAATGTATTAAAATAACAAAAAAATGTAAATGATGGAAATAATACTAAATAACACCGGAATATTTATCCGAATTAAACTAACTCCAAACCCCAAGATATTTCTGTGTAAAATAACCTTAATATATTATGTGACTAAACATATATAACCAGACCCTTAAACAAAATATGATTGTTAACAACGGGAATTAAACCCGAGGTTCTTCGTTTTCCTCCCGACCTGAGCTAACATACGTAGGAAGCGGAAGAAATAAAAACAATTTTCATAATAATATATCACAGTCTCAAAATAAAATATTACAAAAAAACACATATTAAATATTATAATACATTTAACAATACAAATAAATATAAAGTCTCTAAAAACTATAAGTCATAAGTTAAAACACATAGTATAATACACAGAATTCATTCTACAAGAGAATTGATTTGGAGTTCAAGTCTATCCCTGCTAACTCTGTTGTATTTAAATAAGGACAGGAAAAGTAATAGATTGGTTGTTTTAGGTGTATTAATAACATAATATTATAATAGAAAAATTGTAATATAACTTTTCTGTTAAACAGAAATAACCATCATCCAAAGATGTTAACGACAAGTATGGGATAAAAAAAATTAAAATATGCATACATAAGTTTATTGCGCCTAAATCTATTTCACATTGTCATGAATTTATTCACGGCTAAACAAACTTCAGAAAACAAAAGAGAAAAAAAGCTTTATAAGAAAAACTCTTCTTTAAAAACAATAATTACAAATTCCTTAGTTTAGAAAAAATATCGATGCATAGTTTAGTAACAATGGTAATCTGTTAATTCTAATTTTAGTTAGAAATAATATTTAAAAAAATACATTTACTTATCACAGCAATAACAAGGAAAATCTGTTTCCTTTCTGAATATTGAAATGTATTTGTGTTCAATGCTCTGGAACTACCTCTGAGTTTCATCTAATAATTATGTTTTTACCATCAATATTTTGTCTAGCGTCAATGTTTGTCATTGTCGTGTTCATAAAGCGTCTTTTGACTTTTTACTTTTGCCACGGGAAACATAGTTGAGATACAGTAGGACCAACTTAACCCTAACATCATCATAGCCACCAGGCAATGTCATCTACAAACATGGCAACTTGTTCTCGTCCTATATCTATATTGTCTATATCATCTTCAATTACCCACTGACCCAGATATTTGAATTGCTTTACCAGTGAATGTCCACAAGTGTCGATTTGTTGCCTTAGTACAATAAGTAATAAAAGAAAAAAATCTCGAACGTTCCATTCTGAATATCGGAATGTGTCCCAGCCCTATTGAATTAATTATCACATTTAAAACGCTGGTACTTAATCGGTAACGGTTTAGCAGCGATGCCGTTTTCTTAAAATGATGTAGACTTCATCAAGACTTGCCACGGCAAATATATTTGAGGCACTGCAGAACAAACTTAATTGCTTGGCTAGAGAGTACAAAGTTTGACTCGAGGCACTTAGAAATGATTCTTCTAATTATCCTTAGCGACTAAAAATACTTATAAGTTTCTTGAGACTTAATTGAGAGGCTATACCATATGAGGACATCATACCATATGAATAGCAAATATTTTTCTACTAACACAATCACGGCAGTCACATCGACGCTGCTATATGATGGCTTATATTATCACATGACACCTTTTTTGGTTTTTATTTCATTTACGCAGCTCTTTTAACAATCTCAGATAAGTTTTTGTACACTATTTCACTTCTGTAAATAAATAAAAAAAACACTGAAACAATGTTCATATTACGAGTATATATATTCTATAAAATAGTATAATCGAGAAGCAAATTAGAAGCCTTTTCTAGATTGCATAGTGTACCAACGCCATACTAAAATAAGTTTGCTAGGATTGGCTAAAATTTTAGAAAATTATTTTTGTGGAGATTTTAATGCACAATAATAACTCAAAGTAATCATCGAAAACGCTTTTATTTTACCTATAGACTGTAAAACAAAAATTCTGATCTAAAACAAATCTGCAATCTAATTTAAAACAAATATATTTAAATTGTGAAACAATGCAAGAGTTTAATTTAAAAGAAGTCAATATTATGGTTTTTCATTAAGTGTGAACAAATTTAAGTGTAAATTATAAAAACAAATCTTCTTTATAATGTGTTGTTTGATAAAAAATGTAACTTACCGTCCATTAGTAACACTGCGTATCAAGTTAATCACATAACTAGGACAGACGTCTTTATGCATGAACCTCGCATGGAACAACAGTCCTTGACAAAAACAGTACAAAATTTCTGGTAATGGAACTTTTTCTGTTAACAGCTTCTTTTCATATAGAATTGTGGAAAACAACTGAAATAAAAAATTGGAATATTTAAAATTTTGACATGGAATAATTTGATAATGGAATACCAAAGATGAACATACAAAGGACCATTAAGGACATACAAATGACTACAAATTCAGTGCTTCATCCAAATCTTTCCGCAGATACCGTGTAATATCGCCTAGAAAGGTAGTTTTAATAATCATTACGTCGATTGGCTCTACGCGAGTTTCAAATATAGATGACCACACAGCTTCACTGTTGGACTTTCTGCACTGATATCTATTCAGGTATCTTTAGACGCTTTGCTTGTTGACTACGGCCTGTTTCAGAATAAATTTCGGTAACGTGCCTGCAAGGGCCTCCTTTAGCAGGCTACTGCTATGTTTGGCCCTAAAAGTCAGCAATTGTGTCGTGATATCTTTCTTTGTATCCTATTCGTAGGAATAATGTGGAGCGTTCTCGTTAAGTCTGGATTTTACTGCTACTTCTATCGTTCAAGTTGTTCTGCAGAGTATGGAACTTTTCTTTCCGCTCCCTACGGTACCCATCGATGGGAAGTTTCAGCCGTGGTTTGGTTACCACTGTGCTACGGGAAAGTGAAAACAGGGATACGCAGGTGTTATCGGGCGTCAATTGATACGTAAATATCCTGCGATGTTAAAACCAGCACATTAAAGAAAAGTATAAATTAGCCTCAAAGTCTTGCAAAAGAGTTATCGCCTAGGTATGCGTAAATAAAATTGGAATATGTTTAAAGGATTAGTATGAAATTAGTTTGCTTTTTTTCGGAGACTCGAGCATTCTGGTCACCTTAATTGGTTTTAGCCCTCCCTAACGTTCCTGCACAAGAATGAATCTCTGAACCATGCTACAAAGGAAAAGCTCATCTTTGTGGCTCATTTTCGCAGCACATTCGACGTTAGGTAAACAAAGGAACGCACCACCTATCACCCTGCTATGTGATATTTCTAGTTTTACCAAGAACAGGTATTGATAAACAGTGTAAACTGAATTCGTAAAATATTATTTATCTTAACTTGGAAAACCAGTACATGGCAGTGTCAAGCATTGACGTTATTGTGGTAGAAAAAAGTACGGTTAAAAGTACTAACTAGAGCAAGACGTTTCCAAACTCTACCCTTTAGTATCCCAGTACTGTTGAAATCTTAGTTATAATTTCTTTAACATTTCGTAGGAATTTGGTGTAACCAATAACAGACTATTACGAAATTTAGCTTTCCAAAATTTTCAAATCTCCCAATATTATTATTATAACTTCAGAATAATATTAACTATGACTTTCAATATGTAATCCTAAATCAACTAACCTAATAGCTTTTAGCTATTTCAAGTTATAGATTGAAATATTTATTTGGGACTGAGATACATATATTAAGACTATTTGGCTAGCAGCCATCAAATACCAATAGCTTATGTGTACAGTAACGATCTTAACAAGTTATTTATGATTACCTATGGTTTTTGTATAGTGGCTTTTTACATTAGATTTGGACATAAAATGCATTTCAGTAGCAGTTAGTAGCATTTCAAAGTTGATGCGAGAGCTTTGTAGTCAAAAACTATTTTTTTAAATGCTGATTTGATTATAGGTTTAAATTTATAGTTTTTTAAAGTAAATTTTTGAATAAACTCTTTTATTATGAGTATTTTAATTCTTTATATTATCAGAAAATAGCAAACAAACAGATTTGGTCGAAAACGATAACCATCGCCATTGGGTGATAGAGTTCAGCACCTTACTGTCACTCTTATTTAGTTTTGTGAAGTTCTCGTCAAGCGCTCTTTTACCGAAAGCATACCGGACAATATTTTAGAAAATTGCTCTATTCCTAAAAAGCTCAAATCTATCAAAATCATTGTTATTACTTCAAAATAATATCAACTATAAGTTTCAATATATTATCCTAAATCAACTAACCAAATACTTGCTAGCTATCTCAAGTCAAAGATTAAAATATTTATTTGGAACTAGGATATATTAAGACCATTTGGCTAGCAGCCATCAAAGACCAATAGCTTATGTGTACAGTAACGATCTTCGCAAGTTATTTATGTGAGCGCCAATGTGTTTTGTATAGTGGCTTTTTACATTACATTGAGACATAAAATGTACTTCAGTAGCATTTGAAAGTTTATGCGAGAGCTTGGTCTGTTCCTTAAAAATCTAGTGTCACTATTATTTTAATAAAAAATATTGTTTTTATTGTCAAAACTCAACTTCACTATAATGGATACTTATAAATTAAAACACGTAGGCTGTTCGAAATAATATACAATACATAACTATTTTCATTTGATGTTTAGGGTCCCTTTTGCTTCTACTTGTTCTTCAATGGGCTATATTTATTTATTGCTAAACATGTCATATACTATGACTACATTATGCACGCAAATCATGAGAAACCAAAACCGGCGTGTTTGCATAAGGGGAGTTATAAATGTGGAGGAAGCAAGCTCAGTCTGTCTGGACCGTGATGCACTCGATTCTCTCAGTGTACCCCGTAAGGGATCTGGCGTGAAGATAAATCACGAGAAACTAATAACAAAGGTCGTGCATTAGGAAACAGACTGTAGGCATAAGAACCGAACATGTGTAGTATATACACCAAAAAAGCGGTAAGTTGTCATTCTTGTGGATGAAATCGGATGTCACATGCAGAAGCATCGACAAGCACTAACGTTTTTGTGGCAGAAATAGGTAAAGTAGTGGTACTAAGCACGGAAGATAGTGAAATAGGGAGGAATTAATTTCTTCCATAGACGCCATGTTAAATTACTCACGAGCGAAACTGCGGGAGTCAAATATAATATATTTTTAATAAACCCCGAAATCAGTGAGTGAACAATCAATCATCCCCTGTTTTCGTACCCTTATAGTTGTTTTGTTTTTATTATATGGGACCACTTTCGGGGTATATTCTATCTAATAAAAAATAATTATTTAAATCAGACTACTCTGTAAAAAGTTATGCGTGGTTTAAGATAAATTAAACAACGATAAAAATCCCTACTAATATTATAAATGCGAAAGTAGCTCTGTCTTTCTATATGTCTGTCTGTCTTTTCTTCATGCCTAAACCACTGAACGATTTGGATGAAATGTTGTACAAAAATAGTTTGAAACCCGAGAAAGGACATAGGATAGTTTTTATCTCGGAAATCCCACGGAAACGAGAACTGTGCGGGTTCGATTGTTATCTCTATATATTGTATCTCTGCGAAAATATACGCGTCGATTTAATAACCTCGTCTGTTTTTTCCTCAGTTGAAATACAATGCAAGTTAACAAACTCATAAATATTGAGCATCTTAATTTATATCTTTGCAATTTGAAATTATTTAAATTTAATTAACCAAAGAGATGTCCTAAATTTAAATTATGCCAATAATTTGTAATAAAATATTCTGTTAAATTGTATCTTCATAAAATATGAGGGTAATTTCGTAAAATGAGTTATTTCTGTTTTATCTTTCAAGGTCTAATAGGAGTTCTATTTTATTTGCCTGGGGAATGTCTTAAAATGTCTACTCTATTGTGACGGCCTCGTGGTCTACGGGTAAGCCTATTTGGCTCAGATCATGAAGGCCCGGGTTAGTTCCCCGGGTCGGCCAAAAGTATTATTGAGGTTTTTCAAGATTTTTCTTGAAAATCCAATATCTCAGTGTCAGCTCAGAATCTGGCGGATAGTGCGTTACCACTTCCGTGCCATGGAGGAGCACGTTAAGCCCTCGGTCCCAGTTATCTCTAGAAATAGTTGAAAATCGTTATCGAGTCGGTGAAATACGGCGATGAGGATGACCATTTATCTCGCCAACCTACAAAACCAGTGAATCCTGGTGAACCGTAAAGTTTATAGTCGTTCGGTTTACTCGGCCTACTCCGCTAGGGAACCGGGCGTGATGATAATATTACAGTATGATTTTCTCCCAAATAACTCGAAACCGGAAAACATAAAACGCTTCACTACCACAATTATGTCTACCACAATTATGTCTGCCACAATGATGTCTACCACAATTATTTCTACCACAATTATGTCTACCACAATTATGTCTACAACAATTATTACTTCTAATTTCTTTTGTATCACAATTATTACGGCTTTTTCGGTTTAATGGCCCAGATGAGACGTTGCGGAACTCTCCCACTTAGTAGTCATGATGGTATTCATATGTTTGGCCAATCGTTTGGCTTTTACAAACTGACTGGCAGAATGGCAAATGATCTATTCTTATATTCCATACTTTCCATCGTCAGCACTTGGTGAAATTTCATTGCAATAAGACACAATTCTTACACACACTTGTACTTTAATTTCACTGCATAATATAATATATATTTTAGTAGTTTATTCAACCGGTTTCACTTTTACATCCTGAATGGTATATTACATCTTAAAAATGCTTTAAAAAGTGAAACCGGTTGATTAATATACCAAAATATGTATATAGTCCAGTGAAATTAAAGTACAAGTGTGTTTAAGAATTGTGTCTTATTGATATATTCTTCAATGGAGGCGGGGTAAGTTCAATCTTCATGCGTGAACAAGCTGGTTTCGCTAGATCGATGATTAATGTGGTTAAGATAAATAATTGTTTCAATGTACCAACCTTAAACGCTCCAGAAAATGATGCTATCGCAAATCCTAGGGTCGGTTTGAACATGAATGAGAGTCCTGCGAGATATCCAGCTGGCAACGCGTACAATGCTGAATCGCGACCAGTTTTACTGCACAAGTAGCATATTACGGCCTGCAATGTAAAAGTATGCTACAAAAAGGTGACACACTTTTTATGTAAGGCTAGATTTTGCGACTTCGTTTGCATCACCCAAAAACAATAATTTGTATTATTTGGTCTGGTAAAAAGAAGCTTATAAGCCTACCTCGTAAACGTGGCTACTATATCAATATACGTAAAGGCTTACAGAAATACTCGATGAACTGGCTCATCCAGAAATTACAGCATTCAAACAAACAAACAAAAAGCTCCTCAGCTTTATTGTATAATTATGATTTAGCCTTCGACTTCATTCGCGTAAACACAATATTTGATTTGGTCGAGTGATACGCGATCGATAGGCTTTGTATCGCCCGAGTCTGGTACCACCGCCTTACCTATTCCTGCCGCAATAGCGTCAATGCTTGTCATTGTCGTGTTCCGGTTTGGAGGGT
>DWBA01000081.1:0-17812 GCA_018236825.1 Apodemia zela | reverse complement strand
CGTCAGACATACCGCGTTTTCAGAAAAAATAAAATCAAACACGGAGATTTCAATTATCAAATTTAAAAAAAAACTGAGCTTTCAAACTTGTCACGTTATTGCAGCAAAGAAGCGATATGTGCGTTGGTCGGTCAGACGCGTACCGTACATATTATGTAGTTTTAAACATCGATAAAACATTAGCATCCCTAGTACCGAGCACTCAGGCGCTATGCAACAATGATGGCGGCTAATATATCAACGCTAACAATATGAAACTGGCGGAACAAATAAAATTAGCCGGCTCGTCCGTTTTTCTGTTTGCCCAAGCATATAGACATATCGCATACGTGTAATTCTTTTACGTAAAGCGGACTGGACAAGATACATTATTGCTAAGTGAAATCTTAAGTTTTCATAGTTGCTTGCTCAATGTATATATAGAAAGATGAATCTGAATAAACCGGAGTTTTAAAGACTAATATGTTATTTAATGAAGACAAGCCCGCTGAGTTTCTTGTGCTAGATCTATGTGGTATGAGGCCGCGTTTCCGAGTCTGTAGTAGCTTAAAAAATCATCGGCCAGCCAATACATAGGGGCACTTTCAGCCTTACCAACCAGGGATATAATATACTAGCAGTTCCCCGCGACTTCGTTCGCGTGACCCAAAAACATTATTTATCTTTGATCAGTCGGGTAAAAAAGTAGCCTATGCCACTCCTGGATAATGTAGCTTTCTAAAGGTTTTTCGAAATCGGTCCAGTAGTTTCGGAGCCTATTCATTCACAGCAAACAAACAAACAAAAAATCAAACCTTTCCTCTTTGTAATATTGGTATAGATGTGACGGTACCTATTTATTTAAAAAAAAACCGGTAAAGTGTGAGTTCGACTCGCATACCGAGGGTTCCTTACACACAATATCTTTTGATTACTTCAGCTACAAATAATGTCTTTTGATCGCGGTTTTTTGTGATGTAACTAAACATATTTTACAGTTTTCGTTACTTTATATGTGCTGTAAGACATTGCTTCTTGCCGAATTTCATAATTCTAAGTCTATTATATTATAAGTGCCCTATAGGTTTTGATTTCCTTTTGAAATTCCGAGAAAATGCAAAATATGCCAGATAATGTCATATCTTTTGGTGATCATTACTGACTTACAAGTTTGATTTTGTCACAGCTGAGACCGTAGACCGTAGAATGTAGACTCCAGTATTTGATATAAATTTCAACTTGATATCTTTACGCGTTCCTGAGACGGTCTTGACAGACGGACAACGAAGTGATCCGATAAGGGTTCCGTTTTTCTTTTTCAGGTAGGGAACCCTAAAAATAGGAAATTTTGTGAAGTTATATTAGTTATTTATTACATGTATGATTTTCTTATCTATATGGCATATTCAAGAAACCCTTACGCGTAAAACGCGAACTCAAAGTCAGCCTGACGTGTTCACGCATATTAAATAGTTCTCGCTACTTTGGCTACTGCATGTTAGGAAATATGGCCACCCTTGCATTATGTCCTATTAAAAACAAGTTATGAAAATATATATAAGTTTATTATATTATTAAAATATATTTTGCGAATTCTACTAATCCTATCCTACTAATATTATAAATGCGAAAGTTCGTGAGTAGGGATGTATGTTTGTTACTCTTTCAAGAGAAAACTACTGAACAGATTTGAATGAAATTTAGCGCACAAATAGATGGTGGCTTGGAATAGCATATAGGTTACTTTTTATCCCGTAAAAATGAGTTGTTCCCGCGGGATTCACCAAAAACTTTTTATAATGCAGCGAATAAAAAAAAATTCTACTTTATAATAAAGGTATTTTAATTCTACAGAGTTCCCTGCGATCCTCAGAAGCTGACAAACATCGAATGATGGATCGAATCGGCAAACTCGAAGATGAATTACGCATCATCAGGTTGACCAATGGGTATGTTTTAAAGATAGTCTATATATTAAACGTGAAGCGAAAACTTTGGATCGTCTTTTAAGAAATTCACAGGCATATCTGAGATTAGCTGTTCCCCGCGACTTCGTTCGCGTAACACAAAAACATTATGTCTCTTTGCTCAGTCGGGTAATAAAGTAGCCTATGTCACTCCTAGATGATGTAACTCTCTAAAGGTGAAAGAATTTTTGAAATCGGTCCAGTAGTTTTTGTGTGAAAACATTACAAACATACAAAAACATAAATGTTTCCTTTTTATAATATTAGTTTACATTTAGCATATTTAACGTTTAATTATGGATAACAAGTGTAGAAACCTAAACTTTATATAAGAAATGAGATTGTTTTTGTAAATTATCTTCACGCTCGTATCCGCGAAGAGGTAAGCAGATATACAACCCAAATGCACCCACGATTAACAAAAGATAGGTGTGTGTGATAGGTGATAGGTGGCAACGCTATCGCCAACCGAGCACTTTTCCAATCCCTAGCAACGTTTTTTTTATCAGAAAACTGAATAAACACGTTTTTTGACTTGCCCGACCCAGGAATCAAATCCGGAATCTCATGTGGTTAACTCGGGCACCGGACCACTGGACCAAAACAGAGGCGATGTTTTTTTTATTCCTATAAACTTTTGACAAGTCAACAATTTTACGGCCATTACTGGATCGGAAACACAGCCACATACTGAGAAGATCTCGTAGAAGATCTCGAAGAGTGCTATTTTATGATCGACAGCTAAACAGACTATGTATTAGAATTTAGACCACAGACCACACAGATACTAATAGAGACGGCGTTGGGCGGAAAACGTGTGAGCGACTACATGTTTTCGGCCCAACGTTCATATGAGCAAATGCTTGTAAGTGTCAAACGCTTGTAGATATGTATATCGTGAAGAAATACACCATATTGTATTATTTTATCGTGCCGAACAAGAAGCCAAGGCTTAAAAAATACTCCTGCCCGCTTAGGATAAGCAGCGTGAGATGATGTCGAGTTCGATAAAACAGAGGATTGACCAATTGGAATTGCGCGCGTCAAATAAACATATAAATTCTTCTTATTGTTCAAACCTCTTTTTTATCGATCTCGACATGTTGTGGCTCGAGTAATTATATTTCATCGGTAAGTATTATAACTCTATATTTCTGGGTGTAAATGTAAGTTACACTGTCGTCAATCTAAGGAATTGCCTTGAAAGGCGTTTCCAGTTTTACCCGTGTATTAGACCAATGAAACAATAGAAATATTTATCATCCTTGTTCAAATTATGTTCTTTGATAGATTGGAACATATCGACAATCGAATACCGAATGGCGCCACTGAAGATGCCGACAGTGAACGTCTGCGCTTGCGCAAGGAGCTGGCCGAGATGCGGAAAGCCAAGCAGCAAGAGGAGGAGCGCACCTTTAAGTGAGTTCTGTTTTAGATGGATATTCATTCACCGCATAAGTTAATTTCCATGAGAAAGACAACGTATTTAAGTAGCAATGATTAACAATTTTTTTTATGCAGAGGGGGCAAACAAGAAAGATGATCACCGGATGGTAAGAAATCACCACCGCCCATGAGCACCAGAGGTCTTGCTGTTGGATTGTCGACCTTTTAAAAATGAGCACTGACAACCTACACCAGACTAATCATATTTGATTTCTTGCACCAAGTTAATTCTGTCAATAATCTGAGGCTCTTGATTCAAAATCGGTATTTTATCGCGAGTGTTTACAGCTCACTGGATTGGTCGGTAATAATTCTTTCTGATTGGTATAAGATCTAACAGTCTGATGTGTTAACAGAAGAATAGGTCTCTAGTCTGTTTACTCAATGATAATCAGTAAGCTTTCTTGTAGGTCCACACCTCCGGAATCAATGAGTTACAGAGTATTAATTCGTAAAATCACGTAGTTTATGGATTTGTTTTGCTGTCATTTAATTGTAAATTGAAATTTATTTGAACAGTATTACTATCGTAAGTGAATCAGGTCGATAGATTGGATTTTATTTAACTGAGTAAAGTGAATGTTCCTACTCATTCACAGCATAAGTTATAAACATGTTGAATTCAATTTAACAATAATTTATTATCAACTGACTATAGTATCAGATGGACGCAAAGTAAATGCATCGCAAGACAATTGTGTTCACTTTATTTTTCCGTATAATTAGTACCGTATTAATAAAATATAATATTTGTAGTTGACATAGTTACACGCGTGATTTTATTCGTTGAATAAAATGTCCATATAATCCTTGTTTTTATAGCACTCAATTGGAAAATTAAATAAAAATAGTATCAAATTCTTAGTTATATTTAAAATTAAAATAATCTAGACTTGGAGAAAAATTTGTAAAAATCGACTGCGAAAAGTAATAATGATTTTTTACAATTGATTAACGTTTTCGAATATATCAATAATAATAAATAATATTTGCGTTAAAAAGAAACAGTGCTATGAATAGGCATTTTTTTAGTTTCACTGCCAACCATCAGAATCCATAAAATAATTTGTTAATTACAACTTAGGATAATTTGTATTAAGATGTTTTACTATATTTTAAGGCTATCCTCACTTCCAGACTCGAACGTCTAGTAACACAGCTTCGGTCGAAATTCAACGGTCTCCAAGTTTCAAATGGACCAGAATCTCTACCTAGTGACCAAGAACACGAATCAACACGTATTCGACGAATAAGCAACTCAACAACCAACTCAACTGGCAACTTGATCAACTCAACTAGCAACTTAATCAACAATTCAACTAGCAATTTAATCAACAATTCTAACTTGAGCAACAGTTCGACACACTCAACTCATAATGTCAACAACTCACCAAGCCCAGCTGTTGTGTTTGGGCCGGTAACTGATTTGTAGCGAATGGAAATTGGACATATAGTCTGCATGATTGGTGTGGAATTATTCCAATTTATCCGAGAAAGGACATTAACTGTATTAGGCAGGTTTCATTAATGGAATTGGTGTTGAATTATTCCATTTCCTTTAAGAAGTAATATTTACTAAATATATTTAGGAGGTTCTGTTACTAGAATTTAATGAAACTAATATTAACCGACTCGTTTAATCTTTAATGAATCTCAATAATAATTAATTGGGAGGTACGCTTCATTTCATTGCACTAATACCTCTAAGCTTTGTTTCATGATTGAGATTGTTTCCTACATTTTGCATATGTGTAATGGAAATATATATTTAAACAAACTTTTAAAGAACAAACCGTTTGAACAATTGCATACTATTTAAATTTATAACCATTGGCTAAATACACACTCAGGAAATGCCCTCATCAATTTTTGCTTCTTGTTTATTAATGATGTCGATTGAAATGAAAACTAGTAACAAAGGTCTATATACTAATTAAGTTAAGCGCTAGAGGCTATTTTTTAATAGACGCTTTTTTATACATTGATTTATTGACAATTGATTGTTATCATGCCCATTAGAATTTTGAATTATGGTACCTAATATGTTCTACATATTACGTAATACAAGGACGTATACTCAAATCACTTTTACATTTGGTTAATAAGCCGCTCTGCCGCGGAGTAGATTAAAATCGTGCGATGTCACAAGAGCCTAAAGAACTAAATAACATCTTGATAATGATTGTAACCTTATCAAGGTTATTCAAAGTTATTTAAATAACGTGAAATATATTTCACCATTTTGTGCCCGTGTTTTTTTTGTTTTTACATCGGATGGATGTCACTCCGTATCTCTAAATACTCTTCTGCTAAGTCCTGTTAGAAATATGCAGCATGGTGTTACGCAAAGTTGCACCTAAACTAATTCTTTTAACATGATAGCGCTCGTAAATACTCGTAGACAATATATCAGAACAAATATCCTTATTTCCACATCGTTATTTTACACACATAAAGCACTTGTTTTATTAATATTGTTTTTATAAAATTTTTGATTTAATTAAATTTTCACCTATTTGATTTTATTTGTAAAAATTCCGTATAAATTCGGACCAATTGTTTTTCGAAATAAGCTAGTTTTAAGGTCGATAATGTTATTTTTTTTTAAATTGAACGTATTTTGTTTCTTGCAAAACGCAAACAAGTACTTATGTTTAAGAAGCTCAAGCAACCGTGATTTCGAATTTACCAACAACCAAATTTGCTCAGTTTTGAAGCTGTGATAATTTTTAGTTATTGTGTTAAAATAATTTTGTTGACGAAGTCGAAAACCTGTTACAAAGAACTTTTTTTACTTTTCGACCTAAATTCTTAAGTATTCATGATTGTATTAATTGGACAAGGCATCACGGTAGCGTCTGAGAAAATCGGTTTTTATATTTTTTAAGTCTTTACAAACACCTTCTGTCTAATACAAAAATTTTAAAAGTATTCGTCAGAGGTTTCTTTTGTATTTCATTTTCGAAAAATATGTTTTTTTATCAAAATTTTTTAAGAATTCTCTTTCATTTTTTTAAGTGTACAAATTTAAATTTGTGCAATATGACACAAAATGTCACGCTTTTGCCTGCGATAACTATTGCATATCAAATTTCGAATAAAATTCTGCTTTAGTTTTGCCAAATTCAAAACCGATACCCAAAAAGTTTTTTTTAATATCTAAAAGTATTTTTTGGCAAATATGTCGGTTATGCCTGTTCTTCGTATGCCGGCATCATGCTATACGTTGTATCTTTACGCCAACTAATTTACATATTCAGATAAGAAGCTGTTTGCTAACACATTTGTGTGTATGATGTATTTGGCAGCGGCAGTAAAGACTGTTGGCGTTTGCAATTCCCATCCAATTGGCTTTTGACACCTCAAATCTGTTGGCATTGCTGATGGCCTTTGTCAATGTTTTTACTAAGGTCGCGTATTTCGTAATAGTATAAAAGTTTAGATAAATTAAACATTGTTGTGTTGGTTTAACAGATATACAGTCTAGATACAGACGCATGAAGTCCTGGTTTTGAATCAAATGTCGAGGAATTTGCTCAGCGTCAGTTTTTATAAAACGTTAAACTTGTCTGCGATACCGTACGTTAAAAAAAGTTTATTGATATCGAATATTATTCTATTCAATTTTGCTATTAACAATTTTCAATATAAGTATTTATTGCATTTAATATTGAAAATATTAGATGCATTAAATATGAATCTTAATGCTATTTCATTATTTTTGTATAAACATTGATTAACCCTTTATTGCATAAATTAATTTAAAAAAAAATCCTTTTTCTTAAATAAATAGGAACCAGTACTTAACATAAGATATCTTCACGCCAGATCCCTTACTGTGTAGGCAGAGAGAATCGAGTGCCAGAAATCACGGTCCAGACAGACTTGCAAACCAGTACTTCAGGTATCATAAAGAATCCGCTTATCAAGAATGTTGAGGAATCGGGTTATCAGGCATTTGAAAGAAAGTAAAAATGTGAATTTATAAAATATATAGATTCTAGAAAAGTTCTTACAAATTATGTATAGTATCACATATTGTATCACATTTTAATGCGTAAAAGTATTAAAAATATTGTCACACCATATCCTGGAAGTAATAGGCAGAGATGTAGCTAAGGCGTACTCGACCAGTCAAAGTACGACTATCGACAAATCGGGCACATATTTGACTTAATGTCCTATGTCCCCTAAGTGGGCCAGAGGACGTCGTCAGTACTCCGCCATCGCGTTCTATCTTGGGCTACGCGCTTTGCTTCGCACATATTTAGTCTTGGCTAAATTATGTTTTTCAGAGATAATGAAAAATCCATTCTAAACGAATTGTCCGGGTGCAATAGCTCATTCTGAACCTAGGATTTGAAGCCAGGACATTATGCGTATGTTAATTATATTTTAGACGTAAATGGCAAGCTCTCTGATTTTAAGTTATTTAGTAGCAATGTGTGAAATTGTGTTGGCTTTATACTAATAGCATGTCTGTATACTCAAATAATTTAATAATTTAATTTCGATAAGACGAACTAACTTACGGCGTAATAAGCCAAACTGTATATTAAATTTAGTTCTAATTTTATTTGCTAGAGTTAAAAGGTACACACCCATATCTACAAATAAATAGGCAGAGGACAATTAGTGCACCGACGAGTTTCAAGACTATTATTATGTTTTTTTCCTTAAGATATCGTGTTTCGACATAGATAAGGACATTTGATCTACCTGGTTAGACTCCGCTGGTTAAACTCATAAAAGGATAATCATATAATGCACAACATCTAAACAAATTGTATTAATTATTTAGTCCTTTTTAATTAGCATAAAACTACCCTAAATCACAATTATCGCACATTCAATTATACTTTTAAATTTCAACATTTTTGCTTTGACCCACATAGTAAAATGTAATTGCGATGAATTAAAATTAAATTTATTCTTTATCACCTGAAATGTTACAGTTAACGGCGGTTTTCTAAGTTTTACGTAAACGTTGGTATAAACGTTATTTTGTTTGCGACATCATTAATATCTTTACACGAATAGATTGGAATAGAGAACTATGAAATAAAAAAAGCTTAATATGACACGCGTGCCACGATAATATCGCATTTCCATACGTTTTCTGTGTTCCTTGATTTATCTTTTTTTAATATAATGATTTTATTTTATTAAAAAAAGATAAATGAATTATATACAAACAGCAACGCTTCTCTGGTTAATATTTTCTTTTTCTGACCCAAACATGTCATCATCAACCTACAGAGTAAGAGTAACCGTAGTAATGACCACTATGTCTGCAATAAATGTTATTAGGCCAGGAAATTGTTATTAGACCTAGTATTCTTCTGTTATTACCCTACCTGCACAATTCGTGAGAGTGGTAATAATTTAAGTCTATCTTAATATGTATGGATGTTCAGTATTAGCTCGAAAATTGCTGGGCTGATTTTGAAAAATAAATTGTACTATTTAGTGTACGATGTTTAAACAAAATATTTTTACAACTCAAAGAAAAGGTAGACTTTCTTAGTTAGGTTTTAGTTTTTCAATTTACGGCTTGTTGTGTTCTAGCGAATATTACCACTTAGAGCAGCTAAATTACTGTATATTATGGTAGCTTTCCGTTTGAGCTTGCTTAAATTATTTTAAACTTCAAAATGTCAGTTATTCTTTATATTAATACTCAACTTATCGATGCAGCAATTTAATAATTACTAACCACCGACTTCACATTAGTATAGACTGATTACATATTTATTGACGTATTAATAAGGAATATACCAAATAAAAATAATTTATTAATCCTATAGATATAGTTATACTATTTAGTTAATATGTTTGTAGCCTAATTAATAATAGCTAGCTTGAAGTATATAAAAATGGCACTAGATTTAAGTTATACCTCTACTACCATAGATTTAGTATACTCAAGATTGGCTTTGCGAAAGAGTCAGAGCATAGCCACGCGTACGTTAGAGCGACATAGACAGGCGAGACCATTCACGTATACGCATATCGGCCTGTAACGGCCTAACCGTTTGTAGTAATGTACATAGACATAGGTTTTTTGGAAACATTTTAATTATAAAGTGCTAGTATAGTGTTTATGAGAATGATTGGTCATGGTCAGGTGTGCTGTGCCTGGATGTAACTCATCCAAGAAAGAAAATGATATTTCAAACACACACATATACAAATACGTTTTAGTCTCGCTTGACAATTAACGTTTCCAATCTAAGAGTATACTAAATCTATGTCTACTACAATGGTTGACGTTTGAAGCTGTGGTCTAATTTGCTTTTATTTCAGAATATATGGCGCAATAATAATGAAGGGTTGGCAGTTATCGCCTCACTTATAACCCTTTTTACGTCAACAAGCTACCTAACGGTTATTCCATGTTTTTGGCTGTAATGTTGAAAAAGAGACGATAAATCGCGCTTTGTCGTTTCTTAAGATGCATACATACATATCTAAGTTACTTCTTTGAGCAACACGTTTAAGTAACAACTTTCGTCAATACCAACAAAACCAGTGTTTTTACAGGAAATATTATATTGTTTTTTAAATTTAGATTCCAGAACCTAACGCACTTACAACGTAGATCCACAAAGTGATTTTAATGTAATTGCACCGTTTCTTCTGAATTTAATAGCGACGCGTAGTAGTACAGCAAAGTCTGGTTAAGCTCACTGTTCGCCCACTAGCCTAGTATTGTTGTAGACCTTCGTCGCAGAATAACTACTAGGTGACGGTTCTGTAACGACTCGCGGATTAGTCAGGATGGTGGTGATATAATTAAACTTCATTCACCCTTTACGAGCTGCTTGGTAGATGGTTTATTATGAGAAGCTTTCACTAATGCAGAAAAGTGATCCAATGACTCGCATTTACAAAAGAAAACTTATTTGAACCGCATTGTATCACTGTCAATTTAAATTTATGGCGACACAGATACAATACAAATAAAATACACTCATTAAAAGTAGTACAATTCTAAAATATACTTCGAAATATGTTACAATGTATATTTTTGCGACCAAACTAAACAGCATGTTTCCCCGCGTCGATTCGATTCTCTATTAAATAATTCACTATCTGCCTCTCTTGTACGCATTTTGTAAAAGGCGAACTGTTAACCAAACTCATCATTATTATCGTGGCGAGATGCCAGAGTTCCGTAACGTCTCATCTGGGTTTAATCTCACCCAGTGCTACAAACACTACTACTATGAACACTACTTAGTGCTTGTACTACTAAGTAGTGTTCATAGTATTTAGGATAGCTTGTAAATTTTATGCGTTTGGTATTATACTCGCGCCACACACCAATAACATGGTCGATATCTATAGGCGACGAATATCTATTTTTATTAAGTTGACCCCCTGTTTGTTTGCTATCCTATGAGCATGCTATAGGGAAATATTCTATCACTCCTAGTTCCTCTTCCTGTACTCTCTGCTTAAATTGGTTATTTTTTGGATCAGCTGATACTATCAAGACTGTTTTGCAATACTAGTAAACGTCTAATTTCATTCTTTTTCAAAAGACACATAATCTTGCCTAAAAATCATTCAATAATTTGAAATTAGGTCCAATTTAAAATGTATATAACACATACGTAGTTCATACATGTTTAATACTAATTAATAAAAGCAAGATAATAATATAATGTTATATTGTTTGTAAAAACAACATAATTGTAAGTATATATGTGCATTCTTGGAAATAAGGGAATTAATGTACTATATTTTATTTTAAAATGTAATAATTAGGTATAGTCATGTTAAATAAGCCAAAATAATGTACATGTGTGTAGATATTTTAGACATAACTTCATCTTTTCAATACTTATCTTAATATAACAAAACAAAGGAATAAAAGTTTGGTATCATTAATATTTTTTAACACCAAATCATAAATTCATTTGTATTTTTTAAATACACATATAATCTTGGTCCTGTTATATCATAAATATTATTGGGTGTTTAGCAATAAGCTTATTGCGAAAAATAATACTAATAATAATTTAAGTGAAGATAAAAGGGAGATGTTATTAATATTTTTGTGTATCTTCATACCAAATCTCTCGGGTGGTAGACAGGCCCATGATATGTGGTCGTTTTACTGTCGCAAATAATAGTGAATCGCATCTCCATAATCCTGATTAATTGATTTCATTGGCTTTTCTGAATATATCTACTGTATTGACACTCGTACAAGAAAACCAGCATCATCATCATTAGCATCTATTGAGTAGCCCAGTTCAATCCGCCTGAAAATGCTTTTGTATTGTAGTGAAACGTCCGTCTAGTATTGTGTGATTTTATCTGTGCTCCTGATAAAGCATAATGTCTGCAAGACGACGTTCCTAAATTGGATGGGATCTTAATTAACTCTCAGACTTTCAGTGGGTCCCTACTATATGTTGGGCTGCTTTTAAAAGTGACTTACAAATATTCGCTGAATATATAAATAATATTAAAAGCATAAAAAGAGAAATTAAGGTTATTTAATTGACAATTTTCGGCGAAGCACATAATATTATAACGGTCAATTGCACTAACATTGTCTTAAGTTAGGAAAATCCTAAATAGTATGCTGTCATTTTTTGTCTTAAAAGAAAAGAACGTGACAACATGCTAAATAAGATTGTTCTTAGCTATGACAAGGTTAGTGCAATTTGCCACAAATTACATTACATAGGAGTTACTACTACCTACCTCCTTACCCCAAGTTGGTTCGAGCTCTTTTGAAGAATAGAATAACTGCTGGTCTGACAGACAGTCTGTCGTAAATGGCGACTAATTGGCTATGTGAGTCACTACCATCGCGGCTACTAGGCGGTAGAGTTCTGCATTGTCTCGGCCGGGTCTGGTTCCACCACATTACCTATTCCTGCCGCAATAGCGTCGGTGCTTGTCATTATCGTGCTCCGGTTTAGAGTTTACCAACTACCTTACCCTCCAAATCGGAACACGACATATAACCTGTGATTCTTGTGAATTTAGATTTAATGTAGAAATGTAATACCTATACGTATGCCGATTTCTTTGGTATGCCCTACAGCTCGAACAGTTTGATGTATAATAAAATATTTTAGTAGGGGAACCCCAAGAGGGGATTTTGGGAGTTACTCGAGCGCGTCAGATTAACATAGAGGAAGTACCTCGCATACTGTTGAGTCTCTCCATAAAATGTAAGCCCTTTATAAAGAGCCGGGAATCGAACCCTAGGGCAGTAAAAAAAGAAATTTCAATAATTTCGGAAATTGTCAGATATTTTTTTTTAATGATTCATATATCATTTCCGTCTAAACAAAAGCAAATTCAGACGCGAAATCGAGGTACACACTTTGGTTACCTGTTAGCTGCTAAAGTAACCATCGTCAAAATTTCATAATACTTGATCGTTCTTACCTGGTTTGAGGACTATGCGCTGGAAAACTTTCAGGTTTAATGAAATGACAAAGGTCTGGCTGACGCGGGCTCTTACTCTATTATATTATAACTTTTTATTTTTCCTATAATCTAATCTACAAAATCGAATAGGTTCCCCCGACGCTCGAGTAAATACAGATTTAGCATGTTGGGCTCCCCTACTATTAGGTGTCATTCGATTCGTCTCAATTATAGAAGTGAGATAAGCTCTACAATTTTAACCGACTACGGAATTCGAAAAAGTGTAACAATTTCTCGAGTTTATTATTTAACTTTGTGGCTTGTTCATTTTATATAATGTGGGCCCAACCTAACAGCACTGACGTCATCTAAGTGATTCTATGATACAAAAAGGAAACAATATAAAATAAGAATATAGAACATATGTCAGTTATATTACATGCAAAGGAAATTGACAAATATCGCTCTTGTAATACAGATCAGGTTAGACTGCGCGACATTTGTAACAAGTTGTTCTAGATAAAATCCTATGATAATATTATGTAAATATTTTCGTACATTAGTTCCGACAGCCCTGTATTAATAAGCTTCCATTAAGGTCGAATTTAAATAAGGCTCCGTCCTAGCGGATAGTTGGATTATATTCTACACAACATATTTTACAGTTAGGTGAAGTCATTTTAACATTAATTCTAAGCTAAAATTCACGGAACATACAGTACAAGTTAAAGTGCGACGTTGCCGTGGCACCCATATTACGATTAAGCATTAATATGCCTCATTTTAATTTAGCCGTATCATATGAGAGGACTAGAAATCCAAACACTGCCGCAAATATCAACCTTATAAAAATACAAAATTACGGTCAAATTTAACTTACTTAGAATTCATCAAATTAATAATAATCTCATCTCTATTTTAGGCAATGAAATATAAATTGTTATTTATTAATGATAAGGAAAAAAATATAGATTATGTACACATTGACAGATCGCAAATAGGTTGCCTAGCTAAATTGCATACCGATAAGATTAAATAGTTAAATTTATTTTATCTACTTCCGTCATTATTTATAAAAATCTTACACTAGTTAAGAGAGTATCTTCATGCCCGTATCCCCGAAGAGGTAGGGAGAGGTACAACCAGTGCGCCAACGATTAGGCTGTGGCCTAAGATGGAGCGCGCTTCCGTAGAAGGTACTTGTTCACTTTTCTTTTGAATACCCCCAGATTGTACTCATCGGGGAACTCAGACTCAGAAAGCATGTTCCAGTCCCTTGCGGTTCGAATGAAGAATGTCGAGTCGAACCTCTTTGTCCGGGTATGTGGAACGTCCACCATATGGCGATGCCTTGATTCTGTCTGGCTTTTAAATGGTTGCTTCCTCCTTGGAAGTAGGGAACGTTTACTTTTTCAATTTTATTGTGTTTATCCTCTCATCTAGTGCATGACATTTGTAAATAACCAAAGAGGGAGTTTTTTATATCATGGAATAGCAAACAAGCGGATGGTTCTCCTGATGGAAAGAGACAACTATTGCCTACAGATACCAAAGATATGTTAATGGTGCGTTGCTATCCTAGTGGTGGGGTCTTAATGCCACATGCATAAGTTTACCGGCTACCATACCTACCAAACAGGAACACGACGGTGACAAGCACTGATGCTATTGTGGCAGGAATAGGAAAGGCGGTGGTACCAGATCCGGGTGAGACAATGCAGAACTCTACCACCTAGTAGCCAATATGGTAGTGACTCGCATAGACAATCATTCACTTCTTACAAAATGCCTGGCAGAACGGCAGATGGTATATTCTTTAAGGGAGCACGAATCAACACGGGGTGAAAAGGTGACAAAATTTCAGCTTTTCGCAATTCAGCTTGGCAACCTACTTGAGATGTGTCAGTATTACATTATTTTGTAATTTGTTTCCTATCTAAACTAATATCATAAAAAGGTAAAGTTTGTAAATTTGTTTGTAAGGGCTAATCTTCGGGAATACTGAACCGATCATGTAAATCCTTTAAAAATCAGAAAGCTACACTATTCGGGAGTGCTATAGGCTATTTTTATTATGGTTGAAAAAAGAGTTTAGAGAAAAATAATGACACATGTATATCAAGTCAGCGGAAATTGGGCAAGATGTGATGTTCGGTATAGATGACCATAATGTTCATCAAAAATGTTAGTCTCTATTAGTCATCACAAAAATATAATTAACGCCCAACGAAGTGGGCACGGGTTGGCTAGTCATTAATAAATAACAGATGAGGGTATATATTTCTTACACTGGATCTGGCACTATCTGAATTTCAAGTTCACTTTAATACAGTTAAACTACAAAACGAAAACCGGTCGTTATCTGACGTCAAGAAGATCTATGGCTGTGCTTAGTTCGATCATTACAGCCAGTATTAGTCCAGTCGTGTAAGTTAGCCTTCATTGAAGCGGCTAAAAGAGTCCTAAGTCTAAATAAGGTGCTACATGTCTGAGAGAATTTGTAAATCGCCGTATTAGGAAGAGCGTGAGTATTTACTAATACAATTTACTTTATTGCTGCCACTATTTTCGGTCACAACACTATTTTTTATTCTACACTTTTGATCGTTGGCACTTGGTGAAACTCCATTTTAATCAACAAGCATCGTCAGTGTGTTTACAGGGTAAATACCCCGATGATGCTTGTGTAAGCGAAACCGGTTGGAAATAAATTATTACTATCTTATTGTGAAGCTAATTGACAAATATTAAAGTATTTTTCATCATATGATAGCATATATGCCGGGTTCCTATAATCAACGATCTGTTATTCGTGGCAGTCCATTAGCAACCAATTTAATAATAACGAGGCCTTCTACAATTTGTTTGGATATTTGATAATTTTACAATTATAGGCACAGTTATAGGTATAAGCTAATTATGCCTCGTAGAAAATGAAACCTATTCGTAACATACCTACATTGATTTTGGCTACAAACAACGCAAACGTGTGCTATCTTAAGTTAAAATGATATGAAATCTAAAAAATTATAACTATTGTTGTAAACTGTATGGTGAATAAACAATTCTTATTCTTAATGCCTATTTTGGCAAAATATTGGTGTGCCACCTTTTTCTGTAATTTGTCCAACGAAGGGGTCCTCATAAACGATTAATTTTCTTATATTTCAGTGTTTATCAATTATTTATCTTTAGTCATTATCGAACTATGACACCCCATCCCATCTGGCGCCTAGACAGTCCGCTCCTCTCACTCTAAAGCCGGAACTGAAGCGGTGGTACCAAACCAGGACGAGACATGACAAAACTCTACCACCCAGTAAACAAGTTATGAAAGTAACAAGTTTATTAACAATAAGCCGAGATTATTTATGCACCATAACTGTAACATAATAATCATTTTCTTACATGTTTGCTTACCACGCTCGCTCAAGTTGATTAGTTTCAGCTAAGTTAATACCTTATGTAAACTAGCATTTCTCTTTTAATGTTCTTTTACTGCAAATAGACACCCGTTTACTTATATTTCTTGAAGGCTATAATTTTAGTTGCTAACAAATAGTATTTTTAATATACGCAGACGAGGTAGTTAACGAGCAATAGGTTGATAATTATATAGTACATATATATAATCATCAACCCATTGCGAAGCAGTGGTTCCCAAAGTTTACCGGGCTCCGACCCATCTAACAAAAATGTCCAATGTTGGGATCATCTCTTGGATTTTTTAGAGAAAAAAGAGGGCACAGATATTGATAGTACTCAGATTCCTTGAAAGCGATTCGTGAAACTACTTAATGATGTCTTATTTGTTCTAATTGGAATAAAAAAAAAAGATTTAAGCGTTATCAATATAAAAGAAAGACTGGTGAATGAAAACAAGTAGCTGAGATAGGCCTTGCACGTCAGTAGACTCATCTAGTTGTAGATATCAGTCTAAGTGGAACGTCACTCACGTCTGTAGTCTCGTGGTTGTTAGCTCGGTCGACGTATCGCCCTACATTTCAGGGACCAATCAATATTCACCACGCATTGGTGGGTCGGGGCCCATAGTTTAGGAAACACTGCCATAGAGCAACTTGGTTCTTAACTGGTAGTCTTTGGAAGCACCCGAAGTGGTCCATTGGTCGTGTTTTATCTATACTTACTAGCGATCGCCCTCGCGATTTTTTAAGTAACATTACGTCGGCCACACGGATAGCAAATCATCTTTATATCTAACAATTAGCATCTTTGATGTCTGTAAATAATTGTTATCTCTTCCTATCAGGAGAGCCATCTGCTTTTATGTCATCTTATATTAAAAAAAATCGAGCTAAACAATATACCACAAGTCAGCCTAGCATTCGTTATTAGCAGAATTACTATTAAAAAATCTTATAATATTTCACGATGATCCCAACCTTACAAACTATAATATTTTCTATTAATATTAAACAGCCCTGCCACCCACATGCTCGCAAATCAACAATAAAACCCGATGACGATGCGAAATACACAAGATCTTGTTGATAAATCAGTGCAAAGTAGGATTAGCATAGGGTCAATTTAAGTTATTTGCGCACGAATGGGATCAACAAAATTGCAACGCAATGCAACTAGAGCAATGAACTCGCGCATTACATCAGTCTTAATCTATATAAAGTCTATAGGTATTAGGCATACTAGTCTTTAACTGTATTATGGGACAGCAAACTAGCAGACGGCTCTCCTGATGATAAGGGACAACCATCCTAATATACTGATACTAGCATCCGCCCGCGACTTCGTCCGCGTGGAATAGTTATTTTTAGTGGAATAGAGCTAACTGGGACCACCGCCCTTCCCCTCATGACTGCCCGCCGGCTTTGCACATTGTGTGCGCACTACTCGATCATTATTTTACAATGATGTTATTTTAAAACTGCGATATCTCCTAAGATATTAATTTAAATCAAATGATGTTTTTTTTTATATCATAAGATAGCAAACAGGCAGATGGGTCTCCTGATGGAAAGAGACAACCATCGCCTATAGACACC